>CAMOHE010049339.1:130185-147681 GCA_946598075.1 Artocarpus hirsutus
TAGTTGGAGAAGCTATGTAGCTATATTACGTTGAGATTGCTTTGAATGCAAAGAATGATCTTCATGATAATGTAAGCATCTATTGTTACTTTCTGTGACTGTATTAAGATTTGTTGAGGGTTGAAATGATGATGATGACAGTTGTATATTATTAAAATTTAAGGTGCTACATTAAACTGTGGTTTATTTATTTGATTATGTTTTTATTTTAATTTAAGAGTTTTTATTTAAGTCCCGGGCAAATTACTTTGACGATTTGTGTTTATTTTCTAATCTTTATTTTATTTAATAAAAACTGTTAACCCCCACTTAGGGGCGTTACAGATGAAGATTCTTGAGTCAGGCGATCACACCAGCTAGGTCCCACTCAGTCTGTTTCCCGTCATGGAACTACCGAAGCGTCTGCAGGTGACCAGTCGAGAAGCTGTCTCAAGTTTGCTCCTCAAGCTCTTGGACTTGCTCGACCAACTTTTCCTTCTCAACCTCGAGGGCTCTCACTTGAAGGGGAGAACTGTTTAGCTTCAGATGAAGCTTGCCCTCTCGTCAGTAGCTGCAGTTTTTTCCGTCTCAACCTTAGTTTTCCGGTCCTTATGCTTCTTCTCTAAAGATCTGTATGAAGCTATGAGATGGGAGAAAAAGATGACAAGCACAAGTCCACTTTGGATGTTCTGTAAACCAAGTAAGCGTTAGAAGCAAGCAAATAAACAACTTACGGTATGTTTGACACACAGTATTGTATTATATTATATTAGCATTATATTGTATTATATTATATACAAAAAATACAATACAATACAATATGGTGTGCTAAACAAACCTTAAGTCGAACCGAGACACGAGGAGAAGCTTACCCTAGCACTTTTGCCAACAAACGAGTCAACAAGGTCTCAAACATCTTTGGTCAGTAAGAGGACCTTGTCAACATCGGTCAACAAGCCCACTCCCAAGCTGCATACAGCCTCATGGTCGATCTGAATCAATAAGTTAGCTAGCAGGCTGAGCACAAATGGCTTGAATTCAGCTTTCCTCTTCTTAGTCGCCTTCACGTTGGGAGCAGGATGACCCAAGATCAGAGTAGGACACTCAACCTCGACGACCTCCGGATCGACATAAGGCTTTCTGGACGACTCACCCACCTTTGCCTTACTAGCCGACTTCTCTTGCCTTCCTTAATAAGTGTCTCCTCTAGAGACATGGTAGACTTCATCTTTAAGGCCGCAAGCAACAAAATACGACTCAATAGTCAATTCCACAACATAGCCAAGGCACGTAGATTGAGTCCAAGAAGTAATTTGGTTGTGGGGCTATTGGCGGCCTGTAGCTAAGCGATTCAATCCTTTAAGTCTATGGAGATTCGAGAAGGCTTATTACGAGCATGCTATGCAGGCAAAGAAAAGGTTAACAAATTAAACAGGTAAGCAAAAGAAATTGTCAAGTGAAATAACAATCAAATGACTCACCAGGTTGACCGTAAACGGTTGGAGTCGTCCAACTGCAAGCAAGAATGTTAAAGTTCCCCTTCGTTATGAAATAATTATTTTTTCGACTTCCTATCCACTAACTTAATGTCCTTAATGGCTATGGAATCCTTCGAGCGAGTCACGAGAATGAAACAGAACCTCGACTTGAAGTTTTGCTTCAAAAAGTACAAGGCCTTAAAGTCCTCACAACTAAACTCGACTCCAATCTCTTCTACCAAAGAAGAAATGTGTAGCAAAATTCTCCACGAATTTGGCCTCAACTGTGGAACTGACAATCGGTAGTTTGCCAGCACCTTCGTCGCGAGTGGCAGAAGCAAAAACTTCAACCCCAACTCCAAGAACAACACATAAATGTCGAACCAACCTTCTCACGGGGATCATCTACTAACCCGTTCTCATTGGGCACTCAAATCTTGATCCCTACTGGAATCTCACATTCAGCCCTTAATGCAGCCACGTCATCAACTAACAACTCCAACTAGGGGCTCTTCTTACGAAAGCCTAGACCGATATACCTTTCTTTGCCCCCGTCACCCTCGTTGGTTGTCCCTTTTGAACAAGCAACCGACGATTCACGAGAACGACCCCGTCTCAAACCGCTTGCTGAAGGGGACAATTTGAGAAAATCAAGAGCTCCCAAAGGGTCAAGATCATCGAAATGTCCCATTGTTGCAGGCACGAGCAAAACTAATTTCTTTTCTTTCACCCTTTTCTTTTCTATCTTTTGTTCCTAGGAAAATCAACAAAAGAAGGGTTCAAGGTCTAAATTGACTCCAATAGCGAGGAGAATCGGAAGCAAAATAACATGACCTAAGAGCAGAATAGTAAAAAAAATGAAATAAAAACCTAGGATATGCTTGAGGAAAATTCCGTAGCAATGGAGAATGAAAAGGAGGAGATCCATTGCGGTTATGGCAAGTGAAAATAGGGAAAAGGTGAATCAAATCAGGTTCAAAATCGCATTTAATGCCCAAATCAATTTGGATGGCCAAAATTGAACTTCACCAATGATCAAGATCTTCTCGAGCAAAGGCAATCATTTCAAGACATGGGAACGCGCACCTAGAACTGGAGCACCTACATCATGTCATCTCGTACACCCAATCGCCACTAAGTGCACCAAAAAGGAAATGCCATGTGGAAGCTTCACTTGAGTGGCGCCATTCTAGACAACACATGAACGTAATCGTTCCAAAACCTTCATAGAAGATCAAAGGATGCCAAAGGAAGCTACAAACGCACCCTGAAGACTCAAGAATTAGCTCCCGAATCAGGCAATTTGCCTAATTTATCTCCTATAAATATGAGATTTATCCCGCTAATTATACACTTTATGCTTTGGATATTTACTCTTGCTCTGCTTTCTTTTTCTAAATCCCTTGTCCCTTTTTTCTGATTCTCTATCACCTTAAATCTTATACTATTTCGTCATATAGTGTAATCTCAAGACCCTATAATAGACGTAGCCTTTATTCTAAAAGTGAACGATGATAAATTCATATGGTCATTTACTTTTAATACACTTCCTACTTTTTTTTGTTGCAGGTCGTCTCAACACTAATTAACAAACTCATACATGATCAACTTTAAGGAGCGACCTTTTGGCCCTTAAACAATCTAATTGTAGAATTCACCCTTAAAAAAAAGAGGGAGTTTTTATTTTCTTACGAGAAACTCGTGTTCCCTGTTGATTGACTTGCCAAGTATGCTCACGTTAGAATAGAAAATAGAATTCTGCCACAAAACAATGTAAGGTCAGTGTGACCATAAAAACCCACCCTACGTGCCCTCTCCTAAACACATAGAGAGGCCCCTTCTAATCTTCAAAGACGACACTAAAACGAAAAATACAGACGTAATAAGTAATAAATCCTTTCTCAACTTCCAAACTGATCCCCATAGTAAATAGTGAAGAAAAGAACGATTGACTTGCTCAATATAAATGTAAATACTCTGTAGAAGGGGGGAAGAAAGTGAACTAGGAATAAGTGAATGGTAGGTTATATACACAAGTCAATTTGCAAAAGGACAAACAACTACAACGTTGGGAAATGAAATATTACACTTAAGTCCATTATCTCTACAACGCAATTACACATTTTCAAAAAGCAAAAAAGAAAAAAAAATCAAAAATTCGTCACGTTACATATTTACTAAGATACAGCTAGTTTTCTCACTTCTTTGGGCGACTATTGTCCCTAAACAAATTATCTAATTGCAGAATTCACCCACTAAAAAGAAGTGAGTTTTTCTTTGCCTAAGATAAAGTCGAGTACCCTTTTGATTGACTTACTAAGCATGCCAACGTTGGTATTAAAAAAAATAGACTTCCGCCA
This sequence comes from Artocarpus hirsutus, assembly GCA_946598075.1. Classification (NCBI taxonomy): domain Eukaryota; kingdom Viridiplantae; phylum Streptophyta; class Magnoliopsida; order Rosales; family Moraceae; genus Artocarpus; species Artocarpus hirsutus. The sequence continues at coordinate 134,003 of CAMOHE010049339.1, forward strand.
CAAAACAATGTAAGGTCAGTGTGACCACCAAACGTGTTATCTCCTAAATAAGGAGAGGCCCCTTCCAAACTTCAAAGATGACACTCAAAAGAAAAGCACAGACGTAATAAATAGTAAATCCTCTCCCAGGAAGAAGTGAATGGTAGGTTAAATACACAAATTAATATGCAAAAGGACAAAAAATTGCAACGTTGGTATATGAGGTTGATCATAATTAATGTTTGAAATGAATAACATAAAATAATAAACGAACTAATAGCAACAACTAATAGCAATCAAGTATCATAATTTGATAAATGGTATATGATCGGTGCCAAATTAGCTCCCAATAATAACATATGCCAAATTTAACACTAAAAATAACATCCTATTAAGAGGTGTTTTCGGCATTAATATAAAGAGGTGTAAAAGTGGTTTGGTGTTTTGGATATGTTGCATTTAATATAACAATGCTAATAACCTAAAGAAAATAGAAACTCATTGATAATGTGATGTGATCAGACGAAATTTACAAGAAAAAACAGAGAACAAAGGAATGTTCAATAACTACTTTATTGCATCAAATGGAAAGAAACGAAATTAAGATAGAGGGGACATTCGAAAGATCCTCTGCTCTCCCTAATCTCATTGAGATACAATTTAGAAAAAAATAGTTCGATCATGACCCACACTCCCCTCCCTAATATTTATTCCCTCCTGGCAACCAACCAACCAACAATCTGTTATTCCCATTTGTGTCACACCTTCCATGCCCTCCTCAAATTCCGGGACTCACTTCCCAACAGCCACTGGTCATTCCCAACAGCCATCTCACCCACAAGAGCCATCATCCCCTGTGTGGTACCTACACCTACACCGGGGCCTATCATAATGCATGATAACTCTGTACTAATTAATGATTTGGAGCATAAAAATCGCAAACTTAATGATAATGAATATAAAACTAAAATTAAAAAAATTGATGCAATTATCATAAAGATTTTATATGATAATAAAGATCGTAAGTTTATGATAATGATTGCCATCACTTCTTCATCGCAACTTTATAATAATGTTAGACAAACAATAACTTTAAAAAAATTAATAATCATATTATTATGAGAAAACGTAGACACCTTCCTTAAACTTGACATTTTATGCATGCTAGAATTTTTTTTTTTTTTTTTTGAAAACTATGTTTAGTATATTTCATTGAACATCAGACGTGGTACTTGTTAAATATATTTTATATTTTTAATACTCACTTATTTAAAACAAATGTAACTTTATACGACAGTTTGTGACATTTAAATTTATAATCAATTTAGAAAAATTATAATGAATTAAAATTTTAATATTGGTCCTTAGTATTGGTCTATATACATGATATAAGTTGGCTAAATGGACCGGGAATAATATTAGTACTTTTAAAATATTGTCAAGTATTGAGAAAAAGCAAAATATCAAGTTTTGGCGTAATATCTCTTCACGTACACACATTAATTGGCGGTTAGTGGGAACCCGCCAGCTGGTTTTGACACTCAATCGTGTTATACATATGGTGCTCAGCATCGGGATGATGTTGTGCAAAAATATACAAGTTTTAGTGTAATATCTTCTTTTGGGAACGGGTCCCAACTTCAAATAATCCAAAAGATACAAACAATAGAGCAAATTATCACACTGATATATGGCAGAAAATCAATTTCAAGATTCAATTAAGCAGAAAAAAGAACTCAGCCTCGATCGGCAAAATGTTTTCGTTTCTTGATGAACAAAATTAACCAAAGTGGTTGTCGTTTTTGCTTTTTCCTTGGAAATTTAAGAGTTCCGTCCTTTATTCTAGTGCCATTCAAAGCATATATTCTTTTGGTTTCACATCATATTTTTTTCAGGTTAACAACGAAATATTCAACCCTGCACTTGTATTACAAACAAGAGTGAACCCCAAAAAAAAAAAAAGAGAGGACGGAACAAACGACAACAAATATCCAAACACAATAATAACATCATGATGTAGAACAGAAGAGTCAACGTTTTTTACCCGCCCCAGCTAATCATGAGAGCTCAAAGCATCTTCCATTTTCTTAGCAATGGATTGGATAGAGGACTCATAATACGACAACATATTCTCATAACTCCAACCATCAGCCGGATCTCCGATAAACGACCACTTGATCTCGCTCCCGCCCCCTCCATCACCGTCGATTGGCAACACTTGCATGGTCGCCACCCAATGCTTGAATCCCACGTTGTTGTCAACGATCTCGTAGCTCAGGCGCCGTTGGATCGGATCGATCTCCAGGAGCTTCTCTTTGGCCCACTTGATAGCCGTCTCGCCGGAGGGCGATGTTACCGTGGACGCGCAGTACCGGATCATACCCGGCTTAACACCGGTGACCGTACGGTCCACCTGGTGACACGTGTCGATCGTTGGGAGCCATTTGTGTATGCTGCAAAAATCCTCAACCAGGGGCCAAACGTCTTGTGCTTTTAAGCCTTTTAGCTGAGCTGAAGCCTTGCCTTCCCATTTGCCCTTTCTCTTTTCTTGATCCATTGGAGGAGGGGGAAAAAAAAAGAACAAAAAAAATAAAAAACTAAACAAGAAGAGAAGAGAGAAGAGGTGGTGGAGAAGTACTGGAGAAAGGGTTGATATGATATGTTGACCTAGGTTGCAATGTATGGAAACTTTAAGTGCTAATGTGGGAAACATATAATAAATAGGAATCCTTTATAGAATAATATAATTAATTGTGCTAGTTGGGCCACTTTCAATGGTTGTAAATAACTATGCACTAATTCTTGAAGTGAAATAGAAATGCCCGGGAGCTCTTGGCGTGATGCATCTTTCTTTATCTGGGAATACGTGTCTGGGCCCCAACTCAAGCACAAACAAGTCAATAATACAAACTGAAAAGATATCTGTAATGTACTAATTTGTGGTCAATTGCGTCCAAGACTTTCCTCCTGCAAATACCAATGCTAGGTTGTCACATGGAGAGATAGGACTCTTATTTTTTTTGGTGGTAAAAATGGGATGATGGGTTCTTAATTCATAATAGATATAAATGCAATTAAGAGCCATTTGGAAACATTGTTTCGGATCAAAGGTTTAAACGTAAAATATTGTGATTGAATTTGTTGTAGATAATCTTGACGGGCTAAAGCCCACAGACAAGATGAGGAAATGGCCTAATAAAGGCCCAAGGATGAGATGAGGTCTCGACTGGGAGAACAGGTTATTTGAGGTGTTCCTGCCATAGACACATATTTAGGCGAAATTTTGAAAATTTCGATAGAAATTTTAGAAATTTCAAAGTATCGAAATATCTTTCAATTGTAATATTAATTTCAGCAAAATATTAAAAATATCAGTAAATATCGGTGGAAATATCAATATTAAAAAATTTATAGTATATTTTGTACAAAATGTCAGTACATATCATAAAAATGTCAACTAAGTTTTGGTAATGTCGAAGATTACAAAATTTAAAAGATTTTTTCTCTTTAAATTTACTTTCAATGAATGAATATTTCTATAAGTTTACAATCAATGAATTTTGGATCTATTTATGGCAACTCTTTCAACAAGGCTCATCATGCTTATTATACATACAATTAGGACTTTTAAAAGTATGATGATTATGGGATTTTTTATTATCCTCATTTGAGCATAGCAGCACCATCTCAGTCAAACAATTGGGATAATTCATAGTTTCCCATTTATGAAAATATAGTGAGAAAAAGTCAAGAAACATGTATGTAGCATATTCACAACTATATTTAATACTACTCAAATAACATGTCATGGCATCAATATTATTTGAATCAAGATAGAATCATGGCTATGTTTGAGCCTCATAGAACTTTCTTTTGGTATTGATAAATCTATTATATACAGAGTTTATTATATAAATCATGTTTATTTATATTTCTTTTTAATGTTTATTGTATCCTAAGTATTAGAGATGTATTTAATGTAAAATTTCTATAATTTCTATAATTTTTGTCAAAATTTCCACCAATATCGATGTTTTCTCTAAAATTTTTGTAAAATTAAAGTACCGATATTTTAGTCCTTGATTCCAGCAAGGTCGATATAAGCCCAGGAAGACAAGAAATCAAGATAACGAATGGACCAAGTACACTAAACTTGAGAAAATTCGAATACTCTCATGGAAAAGACAGTCTCTGAGGCATTAAGAAGTCAAGCCCATCGTACATGTGATGGAAAGGAGAACGTGGAATTCCTAGGAGTTCAAATTCCATTTATAACCACTCATTATTTTATGAATCGCCACTTTTTGTATCTATAAATAGAAAGTAGGAGCCAAGAGAAAGGGACCTAAGGAAATGGACTCTGATTTTGTTCTACATAAAAAAGAAAGCTAGTAAATCATTCTAAAAAGTGGACGTAAATCCTAAGGGGTGAACCACTATACTCCTCATATCGTTTATTTTTGCACCTATTTTACCTTGGAATTTGCATACACCCCAAGTGATTTGTGAGATAATTGTTGGCAAATTTCACTATCAACAATTGGCGCTAGAACGAGGGCCATATTTATCTAAAATTGAACTTACAACATTAGAAATTAGCTTACAATCACCATGGTAACGACCCGTACCAACTGTATCGGAGGAAATTCTACTACTTAGGACAATGATCAGTCCGTAGAAGGTGGTGGTACCAGAGGGTCACAAAAGAGACCAACTATCCTCAAGGACTACTCTATTGGAGCAAAAGGTGGAGCAAATAGGTGGGCTACTTGAGAAGAACTAGGCTGTCGTGGACGACATTCAAGGCTAAGGTGGTAACCAGACAAGTGACAACCCAGTAGACCAAGGGAACCGTGCTAGTAACTAAAACAATGGCGGCCAATAGGATAAGCCTAAGGGAACCGAAGAGACTACTAGTAGCCGCGTTTTGAGGGCCAACTTGATTAGAAGTCGAGAAAGGAGACGGAGAGCAGCTCATGCCTAGAACAAGGGGAAAATCAACAGAAGCATCATGCAAGCCTCCCACCATAACCATCCAGACGTGATGCAAGGATAGATGCAGCCTCGGCACAAGAGGGGAGCGATCTAAGAGGCCAGTTACGAAGAAGAGATTTAAGGGACGTGTTGCACACCAGGAGAGCTATGTCAATAGGAAACAATCCCCATCAAAGCTTGGCCATTGATAGGCCAGAAGGCAACCCTCAAGTCGACCCCTAGCTTATCGTTCAAAAGGTAAATCAACAGCTACAGACTGCTTTGGGACTCCTGACGGGCGAGATTAAACACCTAGTAAGACAATTGGTGAGTTGGAGTACAAGCTTGACTTTTATCATGGAAAGAATATTTAAAAAATTAAAAATTAAGAATATTTTAAAAATAACAAAAATTGCGTATAATTTGTATAATGATGTCATAATTTATACTATATAATTATATAATAATTATTTTAATAATTTAAATTCTCACTTTTTAAAATATCTTAAAAATTTTGTTATATCTCAACTTCAATACTTAAGTTTTGCTTTATGTCTAACAAGCACTTCTCTGACGAGTACGATAAGAATTTTTCCTCCAAGACTCTAGCCGCTTCTTTTTTTTTTCCACTTTATAAAAAGAGGGAAAAAAAAAGGATAAATTTTTCTACTCTCTACTTTTTTCCTCCTCAGTTGCTTCATTCGTAATTGATATAACATAGAGTGCGGGTAGGTTTGTTGGTTTGGTTTTGGCTTTAAGTGCAGGTTACTTGGAGCATTCAAGTCACTAATTGAGCCCAGTTGAGGCATAAGCCTAGTGCATCACCAAAAGTGAGGCCCAACATCAGCGGTCAGCACCCAGCACCAGCTTTTCCCTTCAACGCGTTCACCATACAGTCTAGAGGCTAGCCAATCAGATCAAGGAGTCTTTAGCGCACACATGCAACGCCTCACGTGTTTCTCTAGCTTGTCCTCGTAGTTGTCCCAAGTTCTTTCCATAAGTTACATTTTTTAATCATTTTCTTACATTTTTAATATTGTAAAATATATCCACGTCATACTAATGCAAACAAGTTATTATTAGGTTGCTCTTGGATACTGCATCTTAGCCTCCCAAATTTGATCCAACGATCACAAAAAGCTATTGTAGCAAAAACGATATTGGATGCTCCAATGCCGTTTTATTGTTTAATTTTTTTGTTTTAAAATATACACAATGGTTACCAATTTAATTAGATAAAGTTACATATTATTATTCTTCAATTCGTCGATCCTTATAATTTATGTACCTTGTCATTTATGAGAAATTAAAAACATATTTTATAAGCCCTAATTTTTTACTCAAGTAAGGTTACATGTTTACCCCTTTACATAATTTAATATTGCTTTACGATTCAGCTCTCTAGCCCTGTCAACCTGAAACCGACAGCGCCTTACCTACTTCCTATCCATTAAACCAATTAGCCAACTCAGCCTCCACCTTAGTACCGAATGAAAAACAATGACAGACTTATCAAGCGTTAATTTTTTTCTGTCCAAGCCTATTTTGACCTTTAAATTTCAAAGTGTTTTATATCATTTTTATACCCTAAAATTTGAAGTAAATTTTATTTTTGTTTTTGTTTTCTCTAATAATTTGAAGAAATTAATTTGGGGTCAGATAGTTTAAGGGTAAGTTTGTACTTCGTGTTTGAAAATATAGACTTAGAATGCCATAATAATATTTTTGAAAAACTATGTAGGACTTTTTTAATATTTTCCAAAAAATGGGGTATTAATGTGATATAAAGTTAAATGATAGGCTTAGTCACTCATTTTTATATAGCACTTTTTTAATATTTTCCAAACAATGAGGTATTAATGTGGTATAAAGTTAAACGATAGGCTTAGTCACTCATTTTTATATAGGACTTTTTTAATATTTTCCAAACAATGAGGTATCAATGTGATATAAAGTTAAACTATAGGCTTAGTCACTCATTTTTAGAAAGGAGAAAGAAGAAAATAGATCAAATTTAAAGACTAATAAAAATCAATAGGCCAAAACTTTAAAAATATTAGTAAATAGCATAAAAACTCTAAATCTGAATTAAATTACTAAAACACCCCCTCTCAATAGACACCCTCTCCCTTTCCTCCTTCTTTGCTCTCTCACATGGAGAATCACCATAGCTAGCAACTTCAAGTGCTCATGCGTAGTGCACTTGAACGAAGGTGATGTTCATTCATGGAAATAAAACTCTACCGCAATTATCGTTAGGGATGACATTCTTATTCGTGGGTATGGATGCCTGCAAGTACCCACCCCCTAGTAGGGTAAGTATGAAGGATACTATATGAGAGTCGGGGTAGGTATAGGGGTTAAAATTAACCCCCGAGTCGAGGCCGGGCCGGCGATGGGAAGCTTCCCCTCCTTTACCTCTGACCAGATTATGTTTTCTTTATTTTCTTACGTGTACATATATATATATGTGTGTGTATTTTTATATTTGTATTTATGTGTGTATATATATACATATGTAAAGGACGCAAATGTAAAGTAATAAAGTTAACATAAAGCTATAAAGAGAATATGCGAAGAAAAGAATAATGTTTTTAGTATTTTAATGTCTTGGTTTATTTTAGAAATTTAGTTTTCATATTGATGAAATTTGAATTTCCTTTAAGGTTTATTTTATAAGACATAAGTGATCATGTTGCTAAATTTTACAATTTACTTAATAAAATTTGATTCGAGTTTAATAATATTGCAACAATTCTAAAACTCCAAATGGACAAAGGCGTAAAGTGTAGGGATATTTTCATCAATGAAGATTCCCGATCCCGCTTCCGCCTTAAACTAAGCGGGTATAGAGACAAGCATGGGGGACAAAAAAGTAATAAGGTATGGGGATGGGAAGCAGACCTGCCCCACCCTGCCGTGTTACCATCTTAATTGTCATCGACTGAGGAGATTCCTTCATTGCAAATGTTGTCCACGCCATCAATGAAGGGAGGACAGAGAACACCGAAGGCCTCATGACTGATGAGGCAATGGCACAAACTATTGGAGTAGACGACCAGAGCCATCTCACAATGCAACGAAGCTTATATGCCAACGGTGATAAGAGAGAGTAGGAGAAGAGAGAGAGAGAGAGAAGTGGAGAAAGAGAGGAAGGCAATCTTTATGGGCAACAGAGCATAACAGGTCATCACCGAAAGAAAGATAAAAGCCTGTTAATTGGGAAAAAAAATTAATCAATACTTTAATTGGCCTATTATTTTATAATCATTGGAAAAATGTAGTCCGCTTCTAAATGGTTAACGTTTTACTCTATTTTGTATAGTTTTTCCTTGAGCGATATAAAGCTTGATACCGTCGATATTAGTGAAGTCGGAGCGAAGTTAAATTGGGGAAAGCTAGCTGGATATTTAACAATTCCCTAAAAAATGCACCATTAGTGCACGTATCTTTAACATTGAGAGTGCTCCCTATTTTCTGCCATTTACTTTACATGTGAAAACAGTTACTCGTATTTGATGATTTACGCTTTCAACCAAAAAACAAAAAAAAAGTAAGTCTATGGCGAGAATGTTAAAATTTTCTATGGGTAGAGAATGATATTGTCTATTGGATTTCGATGTAACGGTAAAAACAAGTAAGCGTATAATAGGCACACACACATCAAATCATTTCTTTTTGTTTTAACAAAAATTAATAAATAAACCCTAAAGCCTAAAAAAAAACTCAAAATAATGCCGCCACCATAAGAGGGATGCTGGCAAACTTGAAACGTGGCCGCTGGTGGCGACCCACGCCCTTTGCGACCCCATTATGACGGAAAATTTTGAAAAAATAAGTTAAAAAAAATTTAAAATTTAATAAATGATTTTTTTTTTACATTAAAAATTTTTTTTTTTTAACATCAAAATTGTTTCAATTAAAAAAAAAAAAAACACTGTATCGAAAAAAGAAACGTAACCATAATAAAAATATAAAAAAAAACTGAAATTATTTTGATGTCTGAAAAATTAATTTTGTGATGCTAAAAACTAAAAAAAAAAAAAAAAAAAAACTTTTGCCCAAAAAATTTTTTGGACGGGCTATTGTCCAACTCCCCTCATTGTGACGGTGGAGGCTCGCGAGCTGTCATGACCCGTCGCAACCAATGGCAATCGATGCAAACAACGGCAGAGGGTTGTGATCTTGCTCGCAATGGAATGATAGCGATCGGTGCGAAGGAGTCGAGATGGGCAACGGCGGAGTCTTGAAATCTTGCTTTGCAAACGGTGTTGTTTCGGATCAGCGTCAGCGGCGGAGGCGGATAGGAAGATGAATTAGGATCACGGTTGCACAAGTGTAGGATTTTTCTGAGGATTTTCTCGAGTGGCCAGATCTGGAGGTCCAGATTTTGTCGAGTGACCATATCTCGAGTGACCGACAACGACTACGCTAGATCTAGAGGTCCCCACCCCCTTGCGTCGAGATTTCGTCGAGGTGGTGGCAGAGCTTGTAGTAGTCGGACCTGCCCCTCTCTATGAATGCCGACAGTAAGGAGATTTCAACAAAGTGGTTTTTTTTCCTTTTTGCTTATTTTACAATCAGATATGGTAGAATCTATTTTTGTTTCTATTGCGAAGGCTATATTAAGTCATTGATAAATTATCCAACGGTTGTAAATAATATTCTCCAACGATGAAGAATTTTACATTCTCCACTACAACTTTTCCAAAAAAAAAAGAGGTTCAATATTGATAATTATTTCCAGTGATAATGTATGCTATTAGTTTCACATGACTTTTTATATACTTTGCTGGTGTCAAATGGGTGAATATGGAAAAATAAATAAATAAAGTAAAAGGTCAAAAAACAATAATAATAACAGAAGTCTAAAATGTGATCTAAGGCAATGATGAAATCATGAAAGCATTCTCAGATGGATCCAAATTATTCAGTCAATAAAAATTCAAAAGTACCCAAGGAAGAGAGAGGGAGAACTGGTCAACGAGTCAACTCACTTGAAATTTCCAAGTGAAGCCTCCATTCTCTGAGCCATACGTTGTAACCCCACCTCATATTTCCTTACTAGATCATCCAATGCCCACCCCTCCACGGGATCAACAGTAAAGGACCACTCGATCACGCAATCACATCGATTATCGCCACCACGATCACCTCCCAAGGCGATCTTCACCGTCGAAACATATGACTCGAACCCAATGTTGCTATCCACAATCTCGTAGCTTAATGTGCGTTGGGCATGATCAACGGCTACGAGCCTCTCCTTGGACCAGCTGACGGGTTTATCGGCACCGGGGCATGGGATCGAGAATCAGGAGCAGCATCTGATGCAGCCAGGATCACCGTTGGTTCCCTGGATGCCGTGGCAAATGGATAGGCTAGGAAACCACTTGTGGAAGTTGAAAAAGTCAGTGACTAGAGGGCATATTTGGTCTACTGTGGCATTTGATAGCTTTGCTGAGACCTTCCCTTCCCACTTTGCTTGTGAGACCTTCTCCATTAGAATTAGAGAGAGAGAGAGAGAGAAAGGGAGAGAGAGAGAGAGAGAGGAATTTTTGTCCAACTTTTTTTTGTTAGGGAAAAGGACCTGCTAAACAAAAGACAAATATTCAACAAATAAATATCAACCTTTCCGTGACACATGCCCAATCCGGGCTGAGTTTATTGGGAATTGGGTCTAAAACTTTGCTGGAAGATCCAGCTTTATAATTCAAAATTTTGGTTAGAGCCCATTAATTATAAATGGCGTTATTATTACGTGAGAAGTTACCATAGATATTTTTTTTAGGTATGCTTTTTCAATCTAAATTTGTCGATTTATTTATTTATAATAAACTGACATATTTTGTCTGAATATCTTTTTGTCTTGAGAAATTCATGCTTTGCAATTCGACTTTTCCTTCATGTTTTTCCCTTTTTTACCTGCCTTTTCCTTCTAGGCGTCAAAACCTGCGATTGGAGTATACTTTCTTCGCGGTTGTCCAATGGTACACTGCTTTCGAGCCTCCACAGCCCTTGAGAAAATTATATAATATGATTGGATAATTTACTAATCCAGTCTAATTAGATATCCAATCTTACATTGAATTGGATAGGATTGCATTTGATATGCTTGCTAAAATTAACAAGAAGGTAAAGCAAATATGATAAGTAAGTGTCGTACCAGCCTTCTTCATATGAGGTTTACAAATTAAGTTAAAGTTATGACATTGTTGTTTGATGCTCTTGTCTCCCACAAGGAAAGCATTATGTTCTCATGATTAATAATGTTAGTACAAACACTTAAATTCGCAAGACAAGAAAAGATAAGAACGATGATAAGATGTTTATGTAAGTTATGAATGATCATAAGAAGTTCATAAAAGGATATTCATAAATGAGCACAAATAAAATCATACATCATGATATTGTTTGTATTTTTTTTAAATAATGTTTTTACGAAGACTGTTTTGTGAAAAACATTAAGAAATATTTTATGAAAAACATTTATAAGAAAGATTTTTAAGAGAAAAGTTTTATAATGAATGTTTTAATATTTTGTGAGATTATTTTTAAACTTGCTGAGTAAAAGCCTAATGCAAGTTCTTTCATGTTGTAGGTAGTCCTACAAGAGATCAGTGTAACTGGTAGAAGAGCTCGTTGTTGTAGTGACAGATGAAGAGATTGAGTATGGATACCATTAAAGCAATTTTCTGCTAGCTAAGAAAAAGTTGTCCGCTGTTTTTTTTTTTTTTAAGATTTAAAAAGTTTTATAAAAAGAAATGTTTTCTTAATAAGTTTTAAGAAACATTTTGAAGGATTTTAAGGTAAAGATTTAAGCTCTGTTTCAGTTCCTATTGCAATAATGTCACAACAGTTTTTAAGCATATTTAAAGAAAAAAATTACCTTGTATTTTTCTCACTAGTAAGTAAGAAATAAGTTAAGAAATAATGTTTTGGGTTAGGTGATAGCCCAAAAAAGCGGGACGTTATAGTTAAAGATGGTGATTATGGAGAAAAATAGAGTTCTAATTTAGTTGGGCTTTTACTCTTTTGAGCACTTAGTTGGGGATGATTCCAGGTCTGGTTCTGTCGGGAGCAACCATACGTGGCAACAACTCACGGCGGGAGATTTTCTCTCTAGATTCGAACTTGGCCTTTCAGCACAAGTCTGAGCGCGTCAAAAGCATTAATGGCTAGCTGACCTAGGGGTGCTATTCCGATGGCCTGCTACATGGGATGGCAAGAGTCTTGCCTTGCCATTTTGAGCAAAGTTCAGACCTAGGAATTGAGTTTCCTTTGACCTATCCCTGATTGAGGGGAGCTTGTCTCCGGCCATAAGAGTCACATGTCCCTACAGCAGAGCTTCTTACGGGTGAGCTGGCAATGCTAGAATGGTGGGTGAGCCAGTGCAACAAGTGTACTACCACATCAGATACGCCAATAATGGGCTTTTTCCTGATGTTGGGCTAAGGCTTGTAAGTGGGTTTTAGGTCTTTTTTACCCTAATTTCCCTCCATACCTATTTTATTATAATCCTAATTAGACTTAAAACTTGTCAAGTGAGTTAAAAGCCTAATTGGACAAAATAAAATGAGCTCGTTCACGTTCCTTGGCCTTCCAAACCATGGCCCACTTGGAAGAGCCTGCCTTATGGCTTGGGTCCACTTACCTTACCTTGGGCCATGCTATTAGTCATGGGCTAGGCAACAATCACAAATTAGAAAACCTCATCCAATTGGATTAGAGTAGACTTTTTTTTTTTGAAAGGAAACTAAGAAACTTTATTAATCATTTAGTAAATAGTTGCGTACAAAGCGTGTAATAAAAGACGAAAAGCAACTAGACCAAAGAACATTCTCAAACATAGAAAGAACATGTATAGCTAGGGTATGGGTTACATTGTTTCTTGTCACGAGAAATGTAACAACAATAACTACACCGAACTTGTAAAAAGATACCTCTGATGTCATCCATTACATTAGCTTCCAACGCTCAAGATTGAGGATTCTTAAAAGCACTTACAGCGTTGATGGCATCCAACTCTACCATCCAGTCTGCGAAATCATGCGAATAGGCAAATCTAGTACCCTCTCGAATTGCTAGCCATTTTACAACATGGGGGGAAAACTGGCCAGAAACACGAACTCTGGAGCACCCAACACCACTCCATTGCAGTCATGTGCCACTATTCCAGCCCAACAAAGTGAAGAAAGCTCAACACAGTTGCATCAACGTTCACTCTTACCGTTTAACCAAGCAGGGCGTACTATGATTTTTTGGGCACTTGATAGCTTAGTAAAGAATTTCGATTTACTTTCCTGCAAGACCTGTAGGCTTCATAAACTCTCGCTGTTCTCTCCAAAAAGGATTGATTCATTTTACATAAATTGAAGTGGAATCAATATGACATTTATAGGGTGTTTGGAAGTGGTAGGAACTACTCAGTTCCCACCACAAACTCAGTTATGAACAATAAAAAGCTCTCATACGCTATAGTAACAATAAAAAAAAAATTACTACAATGTAAAACTCTCATATGCTACAGTAAAAGTGGTTCTCACCACTAGTTTCCACCATCTTTCCAAACACCCACTTAGAATTATAGTGTAGTGTTGGATTGCTTTGGTAATAACTTATGAAAAAGAATCGTTGAATTGTATTGGGTTGGTTATAACTCATAGTTCGCATTAGATTGGCTATTTTAAGGATCTAAATTATTTGTAGCAAGAATAAGGTTTATGGTG
>CAMOHE010049340.1:0-31288 GCA_946598075.1 Artocarpus hirsutus
TTTTGAGCATTAAGTTTAGTTTATAGGTAAAATTATAATAAAGAAAATTATAAATAAAAAATTTAAGAGTGAAAATTATAAATAAAAATTAGTAAAATGTATAATTATAGAGTTTTATTTTAGTTAGTCCAAATTTTTAAAAAATTTTATATAAAAAAAAATTTCGTGATAGGTGTATTAATCGTGTTAATAGTGTCGTGTTTCGCGTGTTATAGGCGTGTCGTGTTCGTGTTTATATTTTAGGCACGTTTATTAATCGTGTCGTGTTTGTGCTCAGTGTAACGTGTTTGTGCTCAGTGTAATCGTGTTGTGTTGTAATCGTGCTGGCACGAACACGGCACAAAACACGAATTGCCAGCCTTATTTTATCTATACTTTTGGAAGGTGATTCATGTTGAGGATATGGGCTTCTTCCGTTGATGGGGTTAATGTGGATAAAATGGATTGCGGTTCTTGCCTCATGCTATGTAGGTTATGTGTCTTTTCTAGTTTGTTCAATTGCTAGCATACCAACTTGGGGTTTATCCTTCAGTGTGGTAGCCCTACAGGCTAAGTCGTGGTCATGTTTTGCTTTTTTATATTGAGAACAATGTCTAGAAGGCCATATATGCGATGAGGTTCAAATTAATCAAGTAGCTTGTATCTGAGTCGGTCAATGATCTAATGAAAGATATTTTGTCCCATCATCACTTTTCTTAATGGTGATTTGCATTTGTTCAAATTCATTTAAAAGCAACATATATATATGTGTGTATATATATATATATATATATTACTTCTGGTAAAATTTGGAATTCATTTTTTAATGCTTGGCTTATGGATTTGAATCATAATGCATTTTTTAAAACAATGTTTACTTTCAAAAAATTTTGAATTTAAATCAAAACTTTTGGTCAAACCTATCAACCAAATACTCTTTAATTTATACTATTTGGGAGGGTATATTTGTCACATTAACTAGCACGCGTGCTTTGCTCTTTGGAGGCAAAAAAAGGCTCTCATATTATGTAAATATGTTTACGGATCAGAGTACATTGACTAATGATCAATCTACAATTAATGAGTTACTTTTGAATTGAGATTTCTCAATAGGTTTCTAATCCGTTTCCAATCAACGTCCAATCTGTATCTGAGCATAGTGTCATGCCCCCGCTGATCGACAAGGAGGTTGCTCTCTTTTTTTGGGCGTTTTTAAGGATAGGTTGGCCCAAGAAAAGATTCTAGAAAAGTTTAGAATAATCTACACCATTTCATTATTTTCTAGGAGGTTCTACACTAGTCTAGAAGCGCCCTGAAGAACCTAGAAGGTCCTGAAAGACTCAAGAGTACCTTAGAACTCTCTAGAACTTGAGACATGTAGAATAATGTAGAGTTCTCTAGAATGCTCCACACTTATAAATATCTTCCATACTTTGCTAGAATATTCTAGATAAAAATAGTAACCGTTAGATTGATGGCATGTGTTTCAATTTAGACCATCGATTTAGGAAGAGCATGCTTATAAATAGGGACAACCCCTTCATTTGTAAACCATCCAAGAAATCCAAGAATCTTAAAGCCTTATAAAGTTCTCTTAAGCTTAATACAACATTCTTTTCCTTTTAGAGTCCTCTTTGCTCTCTCTTATGTTCCTTTGTGTTCTAGGCAAGTGCATGAGTAAGTTAGGATGACTTAGCTTCGGGACAGTGCTAAGGCCGCACGAGTAGCTTTGGAGAAAGTAAGGTCTTGACAATAGGCTTGACCACCTCCATAAGCCATTCCTACTCATTTAATGATTTAAGCATTGTCTAACGACCAACATAGAATTTGTTAATATTAAGAGCTCGTTTTATCTGAATTTTAAAATCAAGGTGTATTTATAGGATTATTGAAATAACGGTTGAAATCAAAAATATTGGTTTAAAAATTGTAGCATATAAAAGCTTTATATTATAGTAATGTTTTGCTTTTTATTATCGTTATTAAGAGTTTTACACTGTTCGTTGATTAGAGATATCAAATAACCTATTAATGTGGATAAATTTTTGCAAATTTGCCAAAAGATTCCTTTGACGTGCCCTTTCTTTGGAACAACTTGATCATATAACCTTTTCAATGAAGCTTATTCACCTCTGTCAACAACACCAACAATATATAAATATATATGTATATATATTAGCAACAAAAAAGGGGAGCTTATTCATTAATTTCATTTTAAATAAACACTCCATAAAAGTGCAACATTTGGGCAGGGCTCCGTTAAGATATGAGAAGACGAGTCCAATTAAGATGCCTCCAGAAAATTATATGACAAAAGGAAAACAAATAATTTGAGACGAATAGAACTTATTTAGGGCTCATTTAGTATCATTCAAATAATTTTTAGACGAATATAATATATTTAGAGATTATTTGCTATTATTTGTTTCTTTAATAGGAAAATAAAGATATTTTCTTTTATTTTTATTTTTTATTATTAAAAAAAGAGTTTGGTGACTCTTGTTGATTTCCCCTTTTTCACAAGGCATAAGCCTAGCCCGTGCCTTATAGCACGACTCAAGGTAAGGTACATAGACCCAAGCTACAAGGTAGGATCCTCTTAGTGGACCATGGTTTGGAAGGCTAAGGGACATAAATGGGCCCATTTTACTTTATCTAATTGGACTTTTAACTCATTTGGGAAGTTTTAAGTCTAATTAGAATTATAATATAATGGGTATGGAGGAAATTAGAGTAAAAAAGGCCCAAAAAACCCACTTAGAAGCCTAGGCCCAACATAAAAAGGCCCTTTTCTGGCTTGTTCGATGTGGCAGTACATTTGTCACTCTAGCTCACCCGTCCCACTAGCTCACTTGCCACGCCAGCTTTACCAGCTCACCCGTAGGGAATTTAGCTACAAGGACATATGACTCCTACAGCCAAAGATAAACTTCCCTCAATCAGGGGCGGGTTAGATGGAGACCTAATTCCTAGGTCTGAACTTTGCTCAAAATTGCAAGGCAAGGCTCCTACCGCATGGACACCCCTATGGCAAGCCACTTGAAATAGTGTCCCTATATCTATTGGCCATTAATGCCCTTGACATGCTCAGACTTATGCTGAAAGATCAAGTTTGAATCTAGAGGGAAAATTTCCCACTGCAGGCTGTTGGTGCAAATGGTCGTTCCCATGGAACTAGACTTGAAACCTTCCCCAACTAAGTGCTCAAAATAGAAAAAGCCCAACCAAACTAAATCTTCATTTTCTCTATAAATACCGTCCCAAACACCCTTGAGAAGAGGCTAATGGACCCATCATACTTCGACCAAAAGGAGAGAGACTTTCCATAACCTCCATAGCCACTATAATCACCAACGTCACCACTATCATTTTCACCTTGAAACCTCAATAACCACCACCCTTCCTAAGCTTAAGTCACCATGTCCCTGCCACGAACCACCTCCAAACTGCCTCAAAATACCTACAAATTTCATCCTCTAGTTCAAAACCATCTAGAAATAACACTACAACCACCCAAGTTCATCACCCGCGCTTGTCGAAAAGTTTCAATCTCCATTTTTTTCGATGAATTTCAAGAACGTTCAAGACACTCACACAATCCCATCAAAACCCGAAGGCATCACCAAATCCTCTCAAGATCAATCCCTTTTACATCCCCAATAATGCCCATGCAAGAGAAGGATCAAAACCACCATTCACGAACAACCTTTCTTTCTCTCTCTAAAACCTCTTTCTAAGTCTTAAGCTACCCCACTCGTTGCAGCAGTCCTCTTGTGAGACTTCTCCTCCCATGACGGTCAATATACCATACTATTTCATCAAGAGTCTTATATTCCCAAAAAACGGGTGTACCATCACCACCAATAGACACTAAGTGTATAGGAAATTCCTCCAAAGATATTCACGTTCCTTTCCACACCATATGCATGCTCGAAGATGCTTTTTTTTTACAACATCATCATCTCCAATGGGTCTAGAACAGCAATAGGTTTCACCCTCAGACTTGACCATCCTTTGGGATACCTAGGTTTAGTCATAACCCAGTTGGGGCCACTACAAAGTAAGCCTAAAACAGACCATTTTGGTCAGTCACAATGTCGACATAGCCGTCGCAGACCCAATAAGCTCCAGCACCTATCGCATGGCCACTTTAGTTCCTATCAAATGACGCCTAAGCCATTAAGAAGAAGCCATGAAGTTTGCATCATCCACGTGTGAAGTCCCATGACAAAGAAGCCCTAATATTTCGCCACTCCACTGGGGGAGCTAGACTAGGGTTCAGTAATGAATCCCTCCTTCTTTAAGAGATTGGGAACTTTGCTGAAAGATGACACCAAAGTGTCCATGTCCTCTTGGAACCATAGCACTTGCGTGCCCAATAAGTTCGATAGAAGGGCTCCTAAGTTTGTAGAGGCGATCCATGAAATGGCCTATACTCAAGGCTCCCTTGTCCATGGGATCAATGATTTGAGGGATTTCCTCACCCTTGGGGCAAGCCTGCCATGATAAGAAATGAGGAGGTTCTTGAGGGAGCCACAACCACCAATAAGGCCCATCACTAAGCTTTCGAGAAGGCGAGAGAAGGTCCCCTTACTCAATCTAACATACTCGCCATACTCAAAAAGCATCTCTATAGCACTTCTTCGGAAGATTTAGAGTTCATCTTAAGGCCACTATATCCGATTGAACTCTTCAATTAGCCATACCCTAAGAGGTATGAGACTCCTACCTTCAACCTCTTTGATAGATGGAAGGGAAACCCTAAGGAGCGCATATGCTATTTCCTAGACTCCCTCAGGTAGCATGCCGACGACAAAGACTTGAGGCTGTGAGAGTTCTCCAAGTCACTTATTGACTGCGCTTACACTTGGTACACTACCGTTGCAACAATATCCATCTGCACTTGGGAGGACATGGTGAGCTGGTTCTACAAGAAGTATTTCCAAAACAAAGAGAACATCACAACCATTACACTAAGCAACACCCATTAAAGGAAAAGGGAGCTCCTTGTGGATTATGTGAAAAGGTTTCGGGACCTTGCCTTAGATTGCTACGACGGGAGTGGTGAAGAGTCATTAGTCGACATATGCATCAACAACAGCATCAAGTATCGCTTGTACTTAGAGAACATGGGGATTAAGTAATTCTCAAAGTTATTGTAGGCCACAAGAAGGATGTTGGCATCGGTCAAGCTTTCGTCGGGGAATTGGAGTTGGAAGAGTGAAAGGAAGGAAATGCCACATTCATTGGCTCCCTCTAACCGACCGTTAACTCTTATTTATTGCGACATGACAAAGAAGGACTGCAGGAGAGAGAAAAATGATTCCTCCCATGCAGTGCAGCAATGAAGAGTTTCATGTCATCCTTGACCAATGGATCCAAGATAAGGTAATTTCCCTCTACCTGCCTCAAAAGTAGCCCATAGCTAATAATAATAAGCATCCAAGGTATTGCTGATTACATCAGCATAGTGGTCATATGACATGAAGTGTCAAGTTCTCCAAAAGATCTTTCATGCCAAAATCTATGATGACACTCTGGTGTTACCAACCAAAGCACAACTATCGACATCAGCCTGCTACCATGACATAGGGGGAAGGAAGTTTATGCCACGCTCTCCTGATCCTAGAGGAGCAACAAAGCAAAAGAAGATTCAAATGAGGAGATCGTCTATGGCAAACTGACCCAACGCCACCTGAAGGAGTATGGGAGACCTCTCTGGCAATGATCGAGCCTTTTGGTGCAACTACAACAAGCTTGATTGGTATGAGAAGCCACCGCCCTAGCCCACAAGATGTGGAGATGAGCCGAATGAGGAGATGATTCTTGTGGAGATGCTCACTAGGCTTGATTAGCAGGGAGAGACTTTCAAAGCAGGGACACACCTATCAAGATGAACATAAGGGTCCTGGGGTATGATGAGGGAAGTCAAAAGGGAAGATCTACACCTACAGAGGGAGAAGGACGAGAGCTAGGCTTTGGGGTATTGCCTATGCAAACCAAACAGGGGGCTATAGTGTCACTTGCCATTCTTACCAATGACATGATGGAGCTCCCAAGAGCTCCATCATGAGCACTACCACATGGGGACAGCTTGCCTTCGAGGAAGGCCCCTAGAATAATTATGATAAGTCACCTTGGGAAGAAAAAGCCTAACACTATCATGTCTGGTGGTGGGCTTTCTCCCAAACCAGCACCTAAGGGAGGTTCTGTCGATGGAGAGGCATCTGAGGCAGGGGCTTATGATGCATATGTTCCTACAGACACCCCGACTTTAGGGAAAGGCTAGCCTGATGCCCTTGTGTTTGACATAGACTGCTGCTTGTTAATGCCTAGCATGAGACATTTATACACCACAACTCTAAGTCATTACTCCCAAATGAGACCCTCATAGCCTCATACAAGAGTGACATGCACTTTGGTACACTATATAAAAACATGCCTTGGAAGAGAAATTTTAGGAATATTTGTATCATGGAGGAATCACCCAAGGAGGAAAGTTTGTATCAAGCATCTAAAAAGGCCACCGGGGGATAGTTGTCAGGAGATCGTGGCATGGAACCCTTAGTTTTGAAGGAGAAGTCTATTCGATAGGACCCCATAGCTTTGATGAACATGGTTCCAACTTTAGGATGTTCTGGGAGTTAGGTGGCAGGTCTTTTGAATCTTTTGTTATAGTACTTGGTGATGAAGGCGTGCAAGTATACATGATCACAAGTAATCAAGTAGAGGTATGAGTATCATTTTCCATAGGGACTGATTTATTAAAAATTTACTATCTATTGTAGTCTAAGTATTTCTAACTTTATCTAAACAATATCGATTTAATGACAATTTCAATTAAAAACAAGAAATTAAAATAAACTAAAACTAAATCATGAGAATTGGAATCAAGTATTGAAATAAATTAAATTAAGCGATGATGGAAAGGTCTAGTGGAATTATTTCACCAAATTTCCTTTGTGAATGGTAATTGCCTAGATTAATAACAAGTTAATTTCCCCAATTATTGGCATAAAACTCTAATTTATCCCAATTTTTCCTCTCCCAAGTACTAGATTGAGATTTACCCTAATTAATTAATTCTAATATCCCTATTAAAACCAACTATTTAAGAGTTCATTCAACTCGTTCTATAACGTGCCACAAAGAAAATATCGTCTCTTAACTACACAATTCTCTAGGTTATATTTTTTAACCCGCAATTAGAACCCTCATTTCCCAAGTACTAATCCTAATTATAAAATCAACTAAAAGATGACTAGTCAATTATAAGCTTTAAACTTAAGAAAATAAAAATAAAAGGAAATGAAATCAACTTGCATTCATCATTAGCAATAAACAAGGACTCCACGGCAATTTACAAGAAATTCAAGAAAAGATATAGTAATGAAGTAAACTAATGTATAGCACCAAGATGTCTTCAAGCTCTCTTCTATTCTCCTCTTGAACTCAAGAAAAAGTGGCTGGCTCTTTGCCTCTAATTTTGTTACCTCTAAAATCAAGTCCTCCATTGTACAAAACCCTAGGTGGTATTTATATGTCTCCTAAAAATTTGGGAAAATTCCCTCCAAATCCTCGTCAGAATCATACCAAAGTTGGCTAAAAATAACACGTGTAGAGGTGAGGGAAGAAAGCTCATAGCCGCGAGCTTCAAAAAGCTAAGGGCATTGGAAAAAGGGGACATATAGCCGTGAGCTCCATTTCCACGTGGCCGCACGCCTCTGGTCCTTCAGTTTGGGCACAAAATCGCATAGCTATGAGTTTCAATTCTCACGGTAGCGTGTGCTTTTGTGCTAATGCATGGAGGCAAGCTTCTTTACAGTCCTGAGAGATGGATTTTGTAGATCCTATGCTCCAAAATGCTCTTCTAAACCTATTAAAGCAAATAAAATAAAACTAAAATAAAATAAAATAAAATAAAACTAAATATACTAAAAACAAAACAAAACAAATAAAAATAAAATAAACTATAGTAAAGTAAAACTACAATTTAACAAAAAGACACAATTAACTAAATTTTAGTAAAACTAAAATAAATTTAAAACGTGAAATAAAAACTAACAATTTACTCAAAAACTAACAAAATATATAAGTTGTGATAATGGATAAATTCATCCTATCACTTGGTTTCAAGACTCCTCAGGATACTGGATGGAGGCTCAAAAGGCAATGGAGGACCTACTGATGTATTTGAAGCAATCACCTGGAATAAGAAGTCTTTTAATGAGGGTGATGGGATAGCCTCTTGCCCGAAGAACGGACAAGGTCCCATCATACATTGGTGGCAATAAAGCTATACTCTTGAGAGGCATAGGTCATGAAAAAGAGGAGTCTAGACAAAGGACTTCCGTCACACAAGCTCTCCATTGGAGTCCCAAGTGCAAGTCCTTGTCTGAACAACTCAACTACGGACCTCAAGCTCGGTTAATGGATATAGAAGCTCTTATGAAGATTTCGATGGAGCAAGGACCGTAATACTATGCTGTTAAAGTTCATACAGGACAAGAATTCTTGGAAAGCACCAAATTCGTGACATTCACTAATGAAGACATGGAAGTTGCTTATCCCGATCACAAGCAGCCTTTGTATGTTAAGGCTTGGTTCAAGGACGTCCACATTTGACGAGCCCTTGTAGACATCCATTCTTTGGTCAATGTCATGCCTTTGTCTGTCTTTATTGCTGTAGGAATTCCTCATAAGAGGCTCACTATGACAAAGATAGAGATAGCAGGCTTTAGGAACACCACCTAGACTTCTATTGGAAGCATCATGCTTGACCTTAAGGTTGGCCCAATAGGGTCCTAAACTATATTCTACATCTTGGATGTTGATGTAAGCTATCACGTCTTGCTTGGAAGGCCATGGCTCAATGAGCATAGGCTCATGTGTTCTACCTACCACCAATGTGTGAAGGGAAGGCTGCGTGTATATGCGATCCATATTCCAGCCAAACAAGTTCTATTCGATCAAATCAAGTCTTATTATGCTGATGCAGACCTCTATGATGACCTTGCCAAAAAGGGGAAGCCAATATAACCACCGGGACTCCATTACTGTCGTGGCATAAAATAAAGGATCTTAATGATGAAGAACTTTATGGCACTTTAATGGAAAAACAAAGGAAAAATAAAAAAACTGTCACACGCTGTGTCAAGCTTACCCTACCTAATGGAAGGGTGTCATATCAATTATGATGGTGCGAGGGGCCTAACCACCATATACGGGAGGGTCTTAGGTTCAAAGCGACACAAGAAACATGTTCAAAGTCCTGTTCCCTAGCAGAAGAAGTGCATTGACCAACCATTTTGATGAGGAACCTTCACCAGCACCAAAGCATATGCAAGATAGATTAGACACGATCATAGAACCTCTTAAGGAAGTGGACCTAAGTGATGACTCGTCCATCAAGAAGTCGGTGTCAATAAGTACGCGACTATCGCTGAAGATTGTAGTCATAAGATATGCCTCCTAAAAGAGAACTCTGACATGTTTGCTTAGAGCTATAAGGAGATGCTTGAACTTGATCCTGACATGATTTGCCACCCTTGAATATGGCACCCGATGCAAAACCCATGAAGCAATAAAGATGTAACTTTCATCTGAAGGTAGAAGCTCAGATCAAGACTGAATTAGAGAAGCTAATTGAAACCAGGTGCATCAAGTTGATCAAGCACCCCACTTGGTTGGCAAACATAGTTCCTATAAAGAAAAAGAATGGGCAAGTCTAGATTTGTGTAATTTTCAAGACCTTAATCGAGCATATCTGAAGGAAGAATTTCCTCTTCTAAATATGGAAATTCTCATTGACTCCATGGAGGGACATGGCATGCTTTCATTCATGGATAGCTACAACGGATACAACCAAATCAAAATGTCCAACAAAGATGTGGAAAAGATAGCTTTTTGAACTCTTTTCTAGAACTTTTACCACATTGTCATGCCGTTCAGGCTTAAGAATGCTGGCATACCAACAAGCTATGATAGTCCTGTTTCATGATATGATAGGGAAAGAGGTAGAAGACTATGTGGATGACTTGGTGGTCAAGTCCAAGACAAAAGAAGGCCATTGGGATGCTTTAACAAAAGTCTTCAAAAGGTACCAAAATTACAACCTCAAGATGAACCCAACAAAGTGTGCTTTTGGGGTCTTTAGAAGGAAGAGTCTTGGGTTCATGTTGCATGAAAGGGGAATCAAAATGTGTTAGCCCAAGAATAACTACCCAAGAGGGGGGGTGAATTGGGTTTTCAAAAACTTTTATAATTATTGGAAATTTTCTAAAGTAAAATGCTTAAGAAGTAAATATGATAAGAGGATAATATAAGCACAACAAAGTGACAAATAAACAGTGATTAAGTAAAGAATAAAGATAAGAGATGCAAACGCTATTTATAGTGGTTCGACAAAAATGCCTACGTCCACTGTCGCCAAGCTAAACTCCCTTGCTTGACCTCTTGTACTATTAGACCGTCTTTTCGGCACGATCACTCCTTTATACAACCAGTGACTTGCTCAACCCAAGGCTCACCATACCTTCTTACAAAGAGACAATTTTCTGGAGATTGCCCAACCAAGAATCCCCAAAATTTACAAGACTTTGGAAACCCAATAATGAAAGTAAAGTAGTTGTAATTTTACACTCACAAAATATACACTCCAAAACAAAAAGATGAAAAGTACAATAGTGGTATGTGTTTGGAGGTGTGAGTAATTCTCAAGGTGAATATAAAACAAGTTTAGCTCAAGAGAATGTGTGTGTAATGAATGCTTGAGAACAATGTATGATAATATCAAATTTCACTTCTATTCATTCATCATTTAATGCACATTGAATGGATGAGTATTTATAGCTTCTTAGTGCTTAAAAACATCTGAACACATCAATTTTGGGTCAAACTAGCCATTACAAACAGAGCTCCAATGGTCAAAAAAATAACTGTTACAGACAGTTCGGCAGGCCGGAATATAAGTTTGGCAGGCCGAAGTTTGAGGAGCTAAAAATCAAGTTCTCAATCGTCACCAGATCGGCAGGCCGGTTCACAGTCCGACAGGCCGAACATCGAACCACCAGCAGGCCGAAGCCACCCCTTCGGCAGGCCGATTGAACCTTCCCAGAAGGGATTTTGAAAAACCTTAGATCGACAGTCCGAAGTAGGGTGTTCGGCAGGCCGATCTTCTAAACTTCGACAGGCTGAAGATACCTTCGGCAGGCCGTCAGAGCCTCTGCAGATGAGGGGTTAAAAATCCCCAAATCGATAGGCCGAAGCAGGGTTTTCGGCAGGCTGATCATCTAAACTCCGGCACGCCAAAAATACCTTCGGCAGGCCGTCAGAGCCTCTGCAGATGAGGGGTTAAAAATTCCTAGATCGGCAGACCGAAGCAGGGTTTTCGACAGGCCAATCACGTTCGGCAGGCCGATCTGCCTTGGACCAAGAAGCCTATGTGACCTGTTTTTGAAACTCGTTTAACATCAACTTGTTTGAGTACTTTTAAAACAGTATGAGTCATGATTATCATATGCAATTTGAATTCAAAACAATATCAAATGCAAGTATACAATGTGAGTGTGTGCTCTTGAGCTTTCTTTTGATCAATTGATTTGAGAATTGCTCACTTACACTTTTGGACTATAGACTCTAAAAAAAAAATTGTAATCTTCAAGTCCATGTGAGTTTCCTTTCAAAGGTCTTCTTCCCCAAGCTTTCTTGAACTGTATGATTAGTGACATTCAAAATTATACGTTTAAAAAGAGTATTTTGCACAAATAATAAAAATTGTATTTGTTATCATCAAAAGAGTATTAAAATAGCTTTGAGAAGCCTTAGAGCCAACAATCTCCCCTTTTTTGATGATGACAAAACAATTTGTTGATTGATTTTGAAAAAATTTCAGTAGCTCCCCCTTAACATGTGTAAAATTCTCAAAATTTTTGAAAAAAACACCCCCTCAAGGTGATATACTCCACTATCTAAAAAATAAGATTTAAAAGAAAAATATGAAGAGCTCCCCCTGAAAAATATGCTTACCTTTAAAACATCAATTTTCATTCCAAATGCTAAGATACCATTGAGAGATCAAGACAAAACAAATATAAGAATGCAAAGATAGAGAATATCCACAATGAACCACCATTCTTATATCTCCACAAGCATCAAACACACTCCAATAGCAATATTACAAGTACCACCAACCTTATAACTCCACAATCATCAAACAAACTCCAAATGAAGATATAAAACATCAAAAATCATCAAGAACCACCAACCTTATATCTCCACAATAAAAAATATGTATATTCTCCCCCTTTTTGTCATCAACAAAATAAATAAAGGAAAATTTGATATACCGAAAGAAAATACCAAAATAGTCATTGAGAAGTTTAAATTGTTATAATTCACAAACCAAGTGCATAAAATTTGCAAGGACAAACCAAAAGAAATAAGAACAAAAAGAAACATGATGAGGGATGTTATGGTTGACTCGATGATCCTCCGCCAAAGTGCATTTGTCGAAGAAGAGTGAGAATTTCTTGTTGACCAGCTTGCAAATTTGCAATGTCGGCTCCCATCTTTTGCTGCTGCTCAAAGAGAAGTTCTTGGTGCGAATAGAGCCTTTAAAGAGTAATAGGTTCTTCATCGTCATCATTACCACCTTGAGCTTCAATGTTAGTCATTTCTTCTTCTTCTTCTTCGTCTTGAACACCTTGAGGAGCAGCTCGCCCGCCAACGGGTACCCATTGCCCTTGAACTTCCTCAAATCCCATTTTGCTAATGGTCAGGGCACCGAAAGCGTTGTAAGGTTTATAGAGAGCCACATCCTTCTCATCAGCAGTACGCATATTAAAAGAGTGAAAAATTTTAGTAAGAAGCATCCCAAATGGCAAGCCAGCGCTCTTTTTCCTTTTAGCAACATCAATCATCCGTCGTACCAACAAAAGGGGTAGATTTATTCTAGTACCACTAAAGAGGCAGTAAATAAGGTGAAGGTCAATAAACTGGACTTCATCCTTATGGCTGGCTCTAGGAAAAATGTTGGTTATGATAACTACCCAAGAGGGGGGGTGAATTGGGTTTTCAAAAACTTTTACAATTATTGAAAATTTTCTAAAGTAAAATTGTTAAGAAGTAAATATGATAAGAGGATAATATAAGCACAACAAAGTGACAAATAAACAACGATTAAGTAAAGAATAAGGATAAGATATGCAAACGCTATTTATAGTGGTTCAGCAAAAATGCCTACGTCCACTGTCGCCAAGCTAAACTCCCTTGCTTGACCTCTTGTACTATTAGACCGTCTTTTCGACACGATCACACCTTTATACAATCGGTGACTTGCTCAACCCAAGGCTCACCACACCTTCTTACAAAGAGACAATTTTTCCAGAGATTGCCCAACCAAGAATTCTCCAAATTTACAAGACTTTGGAAACCCAACAATGAAAGTAAAGTGGTTGTAATTTTACACTCACAAAATATACACTCCAAAACAAAAAGATGAAAAGTACAATAGTGGTATGTGTTTGGAGGTGTGAGTAATTCTCAATGTGAATATGAAAAAAGTTTAGCTCAAGAGAATGTGTGTGTAATGAATGCTTGAGAACAATGTAGGATAATATCAAATTTCACTTCTATTCATTCATCATTTAATGCACATTGAATTGATGAGTATTTATAGCTCCTTAGTGCTTAGAAACATCTAAACACATCAATTTTGGGTCAAACTAGCCGTTACAAACAGAGCTCCAATGGTCAAAAAAATAGCTGTTACAGACAGTTCGGCAGGCCGGAATATAAGTTTGGCAGGCCGAAGTTTGAGGAGCTAAAAATCAAGTTCTCAATCGTCACCAGATCGACAGGCCAAACATCGAACCACCAGCAGGCCGAAGCCACCCCTTTAGCAGGCCAATTGAACCTTCCCATAAGGGATTTTGAAAACCCTCAGATCGGTAGTCCGAAGCAGGGTGTTCGGCAAGCCGATCTTCTAAACTCCGGCAGGCCGAAGATATCTTCGACAGGCCGTCAGAGCCTCTGCAGATGAGGGGTTAAAAATCCCTAGATCGGCAGGCTGAAGCAGGGTTTTCCACAGGCCGATCATCTAAACTCTGACAGGCTGAAAATACCTTTGGCAGGCCGTCAGAGCCTTTTTCAGATGAGGGGTTAAAAATCCCCAGATCGTCAGGCCAAAACAGGGTTTTCGACAGGCTGATCATCTTCGACAGGCCGACCAAATTTGGTCGGCAGGCCGATCTGCCTTAGACCAAGAAGCCTATGTGACCTGTTTTTGAAACTTGTTTAATATCAACTTATTTGAGTACTTTTAAAACATTATGAGTCATGATTATCATATGCAATTTGAATTCAAAACAGTATCAAATGCAAGTATGTAATGTGAGTGTGTGCTCTTGAGCTTTCTTTTGATCAATTGATTTGATAATTGCTCACTTACACTTTTGGACTATAGAATCAAAAAAATAAAATAAAATTGTAATCTTCAAGTCCATGTGAGTTTCCTTTCAAAGGTCTTCTTCCACAAGCTTTCTTGAACTATATGCTTAGTGACATTCAAAATTATACGTTTAAAAAGAGTATTTTGCACAAATAATAAAAATTGTATTTGTTATCATCAAAAGAGTATTAAAATAGCTTTGAGAAACCTTGGAGGCAACAAAATGGACCTATCCAAAACACAAAAGATAGCCCTGGCAACCCCACCAATGACCGTGAAGGAGCTCAAGAGTGTCCTCAGAAAGCTATTATACATTAGCTACTTGGCATCGGGATTGGCCACATAGGTGTTCATTTTTTGGATATTATTGGCAAAGAATGCTCCCGTCACTTGAACACCAAAAGGAGTTTGAAAGGATCCAACACATGATTGTGAACTTGCCCACAATGGTCGTACTAGAATCAGACAAGCCATTGCAGGTGTACTAAACCTCGACTCCTATGGTGGAAGGAGCCCTTTGGGCATAGGAAGGGGATGATGGTCTCGAATCCCCTGTTTATTTTATCAGCCAACAATTTAACAAGGTTGAGCTTAAGTATCCCCCAACAAAGCGAAATTGCCTTACCTTGGTCTATGCCGTGCAACAGCTAAGGCATTACTTCCTTGCGCACAAGCTGCGCCTTATGGTCAAGTCTGACCTACTGAAATACCTCTTAAGTGCACCGTGCTCTCTGGTCGCCTTGCTTGATGGCTCCTATAGCTATCCAAATTTGACATAGCATTTGTCACTCTGACCATAATTAAAAGCCAGTCATGGTAGACCTAGTGGCCCAATTAGATGGGAAAGATATGGTCTTGCTGTAAGACCAAGGAATACAAGGGGCTTGCTAAGGGAATCATGCTATGCCACAAGAGTGGAGGATTTTTGGACAATCAAGTTTGACGGGTCTGCCACAACAACCGCCAGAGCTATGTGGATTATCTTGGTTAGCCCGGACGGACACATGTGAACTTTATCCCATCAAATCACCTTCCTTTGTACCAACAATATTACTAAATAGAAGGCCTTTTTTAGGCTTGGTTACTGCAAGAAACATGAGAATTTAAAGGCTTAAAGTCATCGAGGATTCAAATTTGGTGGTGAGACAAATGAATGGAGACTTTGCACTCAAGGAACCAACTCTTGCTCCCTACCGAACCATGGCTCAAAAAATGGATAGGCAATTTGAGAAGATTGTCATTGAGCACACTCCTAGGTCGAGCAATTGGTATGCAGATGCATTGGCGCACTAGGCTCACAGCTTCATATGACTGGAGAACTCATGAGCATTGAAGTCTTAAAAAAAGGACGTCTTTATTGTCCAAGTGTTGGTGAAACAACTAAGGAAGGAGGAAATGGAGTCACCAAAAAGGACAAAAGGTCGCCTATCCAAGCGGTGTTACTAGCGGCCAAGGTAGATGGTTATTTAATTGAGTTGAAGGAGTGCACACTTCTTTTGGGAGAACTATATAGGAGGTTACTCCGCAGCGTCCTTGCAAGATGCATCGGCATCATAGAAGTGAAGCGTCTACTTTAGGACGTCCATGAGGAAACATATAGGGATGATGCCTGTGTTAGCCTCTACTGGAGAATACAGCAAATAAGCTACTTTTGGCCAAGCATGAAGGAGGAAGCCAAGCCCTTGTAAGCATCATGTACTAAATGCCAACTAATGGGTGCACCAGAGGAGGCCTTCACTCCTCACTTGGCATGAGACTAAAGTAGCCCATATCTGGTGTACCTCCATAACGAGACTCTCCTGACGAACTCTAAGGAAGGCTACAAACTCAAGAAGCTCACCCAGAGGTATTTCATATAAGGCGGAATGTTGTTCTGGAAGGGTTTCAATGGGGAACCCTTATGGTGTCTTGGTGACGTGGAAGCACAAAGGGTATTGCAAGAGGTCCATATAGGAGAATGCGAGGAACATCAAGGAAAGAAGCAGCTCTATCGACAACTTTTTAGGGTGGGATACTAATGGCCCACCATAAGGAAGGATGCCTCATCCATTGGCAAGAGTTGTCACACTTATCAGGTCCACAGAAACCTACATCGTAAGACGCTTACTTTATTGCAAGATATGAAGACACCATGGCCATTTCACACTTGGGGGCTCGACCTAATTGGCCTTATCCACCCTGCCTTAGGAGGGTACATATGGATTCTCACCACCACGGAATACTTCACTAAGTGAGTTGAGGCCATTCATCTCAAGAAAGCAACTGGGGCTGCTATCTCAAACTTCATAAGGGAACACTTAATTTGTAGGTTTGGCATACCATACAAGATCATGAGTGATAATGGAACCCCATTGGTCAACAACATCATTTGGACTACTCTCCAAGAATATGGCATCAATCACTAGAGGTCCACGCCATACTGCCCTTTGGGGGAGTGGACAAACTGAGGCAACTAATAAGACTCTCATCTGAATCCTAAGTAAAATGGTCCACGAGTATGTTGAGGGCTGGAGCATGCACCTTCCTGACACAATTTGGGTATACCGTACTTCGCCATGGTCTATGACTAGATACTCTCCTTATTCCCTCGTTTATGGCACAAAAGCAGTCTCTCCCATGAGCTAGTGCCTTCTGCCAGAACCACCATGGTTAATGATTTAGAATGGGATGCATTGTCCTGTGGGATAATAAGAATGCTCGACTTAGAGGCAGTAGACAAAAGAAGGGAAACTGTATGGCAAATAGCCGGGATGTATCAGCGTCGCGCCAATGAGGCTTACAACAAGACTGTCGTCAGGAGAGTTTTTTGTATGAGAGGCCTAGTATTAAAGGTGGCTGATCACATCGAGAGGCAAATATTGACACCAACTAAGTTTTTGCCTAATTGGGAAGGGCTTATGTTGTGAAGGAAGCTTATGACAGCAGGTACTATGAATTGATTGGCTTTTCGGGGGAATCAAATGTTGAGGCCATCAATGGGAAGTGGCTCAAACACTCCTATTGCTAAGGAGCTCACTACCCATTCCTTTTGACGAAGGGGTCACTTGAGGGACTATGTCCTTGTCATGGACACTAGACTAAGGAGATCACCTATCAGAGGCTTTGCCAAGTTTGGCTCTTACCACTTTTCTTTTGGAATTTCCTCAAAAAAATTTCTATATATGTCAAAGAAAATGCATGTAAAGGATGAATATCATGCATATGGAGATACATCTTTTGTAAAGCCCCCCATTATAAATGAAAAGCGTGCCTTTTGAAAAGTTTCTATCCTCGATGGGTTCGTTTGCATGGGCTTTTGAACTCACAACACCAACTCTTTGCCAAAAATACAAAAAAACGAACATAAGCCAACAAAAAATGCATGTTAATTATGGTTATAGGTTGCGAGTGAATTTCTTAAAGCCATGCATTAGACCACCTACTTGCTACAAAAAAAAAAAAAAAAAAAAAAAAAAAAAAAAAAAAGCCTAGCTATTACTTGCATAACACTAATTTTTCTTAGCGACAAAATAATCAATGACATAATTTTATTTTCTTTTGGTCATAGGGAAAGATTATGGTTCCAAAATAAATTAATCTCTACTGTTTTAAGAAATCAATTAGGCTCTTTTTTAGGAATTGATATGGATTAAATATCATTTCATTAATCATTAACCATAACATAAACATTTTTTGATACAAAAAGAGCATTTTTAGTATTTTAATGTCAAACTTAAGTCTTCAGTCGTAGTCAATTAACAGAGGAGAGTATTTATACTTTTCTTAAACGGTTGGGATATGTTGACATTATTTATTTTTAGTAAAGAAAATGCCTATGTAATTTCAACCGAACACTTGAAGTGTCAAATAGTTCTCCCTTGTTCATTTTTTCTACCCCTTCCCTTAATTTTTTCTTTTTTTCCCCTTCTCTCCAAAGCTATTACAGGGCCATCTTCTGAAGAGTTGTAGTTTCTTCGTGCAAGTGTAATACTGTCTTTCCTATATTTGGCTTTTAATTTCATGTTCTAAATGAGATTATTTTCTTATTTTTATATTATAATAATTTTAAATGTAATAATAACCTTTTTTTATTCATACACACTTTAAAAAAGGGACCCACGATTTTCTTGGTTTTATAAAGAAAGGGCTTATACTGAAATTTAGAGATATACACAAGATCGGTTTTCTGTGAATATGAATATCAATATTGGAATTATTGAATTATGAAATACAAGCATAAAATGCCACATAACTATTTGTAATTAATTAGTATTGTCGACAAAAAACTTGAATTTTCTTCGTACGAATATTATAGTAATCTTGTAATCAAGAGTCAATTATTCCTCTTCATTTTCTTCCTATACCAAACAATGAAAAGGACAACCATAACCCCGTCTCTCTCGTTTTTATTATTATTATTTTATTTTATTTTTTCAGTGTAGAAGCAATAAATTTGGTTTGACAACAACACAATCTAAAATTACACGGTACCAACTCCATTGAAGATGTGGTAACCCGACAATCATTGTTTTCTAACCACTAATTTCAAATTCGGATAAAGCTTTTGCCCCTGCCAAGCCATTTGTTTGAACTACAGAAAATGATCAACGGTTCATGGATTATTACTCTGTCTTATACCACATTTATAAATAGACAGATTATGCCGTACGACTTGACTGACCCGTTTCTTGTCTTTATATTGCCTTTTAATATTTAAGAGATAAAAATGAAAGAATTTAATTAAGAGATGATGATTCAAAAATCGTGTGTAGTCTTCTTGATATCCAAACATAAAATTCTCCAATTTTAGTTCATGTATATGGTACTTTGTGTTCTTGTTGGCTGAATTAGCTTAAGTTGAGGGGTTCTTGAGTGTTCGATCAGCTTACCACATGTGCTTTTTTTTTTTCTTTTTTTCGGATTGTAATCTCTATAGGTTACTTACTTCAAATGTGGTGGAGTATCACTTGGTGTCGGCGTGCAACACCATGCCGCAGACGGTTTCTCCGGTCTCCATTTTGTGAACACATGGTCCGACATGGCTCGAGGTCTTGACCTTACAATTCCACCTTTCATAAACAGGACATTGCTCCGTGCTCGTGATCCTCCCCGCGCTGCCTTCGAGCATATTGAATACAAGCCTGCCCCGGCCATGAAAACTACTTACCAAACAACTGACTCCCAACCTAATCCAGAGACCGCAGTAGCTATATTCAAAATGACGAGGGAACAACTCAACAACTTGAAAGCCAAATCCAAGCAAAACGGTAACACAATCAACTATAGCTCATATGAGATGTTGTCAGGTCACGTGTGGAGATGCGTGTGCAAGGCACGTGCACTCCCCGAAGACCAAGAGACCAAGTTGTACATTGCCACTGATGGAAGGTCTAGGCTGCAGCCCCCACTCCCACCGGGTTACTTTGGCAATGTGATTTTCACAGCCACACCGATGGCTATGGCGGGTGACATCCAATCAAAACCGACGTGGTACGCTGCAAGCAGGATCCACAACACATTGGTGCGAATGGACAATGAGTATCTAAGATCAGCCCTTGATTACCTAGAACTTCAGCCTAATCTAACGGCCCTAGTCCGTGGGGCCCACACTTTTAGGTGCCCTAATCTAGGGATTACTAGTTGGGTTAGGCTACCAATTCATGATGCTGATTTCGGTTGGGGTAGGCCAATTTTCATGGGACCAGGTGGAATTATGTTTGAGGGGTTAGCTTTCATGTTACCTAGCTCAACAAACGATGGGAGTTTGTCAGTGGCAATTGGTCTTCAACCTGAACACATGAAGGCTTTTGAGAAGCTGTTGTACGACATATGATGGAAAGAGCTCGTGCCTGAGAATTTTAATTAGTCCCTATGTTGATGAATCAATATACCGAGGACTTATTTTATTTTTCAGGTTTGGCATAAATTTTTTTTTTCTTGTGTTTTTATTTTCTTTTGTTTCAATCATTTTCCTATTTTGTGATAATTGGGCCGCCAAAATGAATTGGATCGAATTAGTGTTGTATGTTATATTGGGACATTTAAACGATGATAAGTAAGACTAATTTCAATTTGCAATGATGATAATGTTTTTGTTTTTGTTTTTTTAGTATTAATTAGGATTATCATATATGATAGTGTTGTTAGATGCTACCCAAATTTTCTTATTGGGATACAGAAGTTGATTTTTCAGATTAAAAAGGGTTTATAAAAGTATAGGAATTATTTTCCAAGGTATGACGAATTTTTTTGAGCATAAGATAAGATGACATCATAACTTTTTAAAATAAAAAATTTAAGTTTAATGAAGGATGATGAAATTCTGGGTAGTAAAATTGTACAATTAAGACATGTCTTTGTTTTCTACTATAAATTCTTCTTTTTTAATGAGATAATCTTCTTTCCTTTAGTTTTATTTTTATTCCCATGATAAATTTAGACACAAAGTATCTTAATACTGATACTAAAATATATTAAAAAATAAATATTTTCCAAATATCAAAATTTAAAATCAATATAATAGTTTTGTGTAATTATGTAGCATAAAAAGTGACAATCATTATAACAATTACATCGTAATTATGTTGTTTTTTAATTTAAAAAACTGTTATATTTCAATTTTGAGCTGTTAATTGTTCCTTTCATGCAATGTAATTCTTAAACATTTAATTGCGCAAAATAATCATTTGACAATTAAGACTTCTTATTTAAAATGTCTTCATTTTGGAATAAAGTGAATCAGTCTATTTTTAGGAAGTTATAAAGTATGATGGTCATACACCTAATTTTAAGGGGTAATTAATAAAAGATAAGGGGTTTTTATGGGCTTGTTTTATTTTATTTTTGGTTTTTGTAAAAAGTTAAAAATGAGAATATTTTGGAGAACGTGTTTGGCCTGTTTTTGAAAATTGAGTTTGGTTGATACCGAGAAAAATGAAAATGCATATGGTTTACCTGTTTTTGAAAACAATCGTTTAAAAAATTTACAGTTAAGATTATCAAACCAAATCATATTTATTATTACTGTTTTCGATTGATTAACACATTTACAGTTATTTTTAATCATTTCCCTCCCTTCCTCTTCTTTGTAAATTAATTTTTTAAGAAGTTACAATGACACTTAAATGATGAATTACTTGTAAAGACGAGAACTACTAATACAATAGAATCACCTCTCCTTAATGAACCGTACATTACAAATCAGAAATTATGAATAATATATATGATACATACATAAATCTTTTTATGTCTATCCTTAACCAATGGTAATGTGCCCATACTTGATTAGTTAATTGGTCTCTAAACTCAGACATATATTGCCTGTCAGCAACAGTAGCACCAAATAATTGTATGTCTTGTCTGTCATTATTTTGCTGCCGTCGTCTTCGTCTTTGACCTTCAATTGCTTCAATTGGCTTGTCCACATCGTACATTGCGAATAGAGGATCATTAAGTATGTGCATTTTAATTAAATTATGAATTACACAACATGCAATGACTATTTGCGCTTGTTTTTCTGATGGGTAATTACTCATAAGTTTAAGCATCGCGAACCGTACTTTCAGAATACCAAAGCATCTCTTTATGCAATTGCGCAAAGAAGAGCGTCTGTAATTAAACAATTCCTAAGGCCCTTTGGACCCTCGGATTCTTGAAACTATTGTAGGTGGTATCTATGACCATGATAAGGTGCAAGAAATCCTTGCACATTGCTATAACCCGAATCGACAACATAATATTTATTACCTGACAGGTGCCTGAAACGGTTTTTCAAGTCTGCCAGTGCATGTTGAAGCACTCTAGAATTAACAGTTGTGCCCTCTCATCCGCTATAGACATAAGTGAACAACATGTCTAAGTTATAAGCTGCCATAACATTTTAGATGCACACATGTTGCCTTCCTTTATACACAGTTTGAAGGGCAGCTGGAACGACAGCTTGAATATGTGTTCAGTCAATGGCACTGACACAATCCTATATAACAAAGTATTAGTATAACAAATAATAATACATTCTCGTTCACTAACAATGCAACTTAAATATCAAAATACCCTGAACCACGACCATTATTTGTTGTTCTCTCTTATTTTCAGAGATATGGTGTTGTGATCAAGTTCCAAGATCACTTTCATAGCCAATGCATAAATAGCATTCAACATCTCCCCAAAATGCCAACTAACTATCTCCCTAGAGTATACAAACCTATCTTGGATTTACCTATTTCGATTCGAGTGAGAAATGGTTCTTATAAATATCATCAACGATTCTTGTATTATTAATCTATTTGATGGGTATAGGTTACATTGTTGAGTTAGTTCAACAATTGCAAAAAACGATTCTCTATACATGCGGCACATCTCGTATAACCCATTGTTGTGATTTAACAATTGCTCCGACACATATTCACGTCCTGTCAATGCACTAGTATGCAGAGGACGCCTGTTTGTGTAATTGATAGTTGTCGTTACTATATCTATGTCTTGATTGATTTTTTCATATTCCTCACTACAAATTTCAAGCATCATTGCATAATCTTCATTAGTACTTGATGAGACAAAAGACGTAATTATCCTAACATATGCAAATACGTTATTATGCTAGTATGACTTAAAAACAATATGTGAATATTAGTAAAGCACGAATAACAAGTCCACATAAATTTGAACATTAGCAAAGCATGAATAACAAGTCCATAGAAATCTGAACATATTCCAAAGCATAAATAACAAGTCAACATCAATCAAAGCAGAAACGTAAACAACGTCCACAACATCCAGAAAATAATGAAAGTAAGCAAACAACAATAAAAATAATAATAATAATAATGCGATATTAAAAAAAAAATGGTTCTAAGCTTATTGACAATACGAAAAACACTAAGGAAATATGCCAAGGAGAAATCCACAGCGACGCTGGGGGGCAAATTGATAAACGCCAATCTCATTTCTTTTTTCATTGCAAGCTCTCACACCGCAAGTGCATAAAGCCTATCTTCCAAGTCCTTAATGGCATTTAGCATGCCCATGCAAGTAGGGATATTGTCCTCATCATCAACACAACTATTTACAATAGCTAAATGAGTTCGCTTCTCCGCAATATAATAGTAGAACTCTTCTTATGCACATACAGAGGCTTCACTTTTTGTTGCCTAACTTTTGGACCAGCGTTGAATGAATTCCACAAGACTCTTTGTTGCTCTCTTCTTCTTCGAATGGCCATTACCTCCCTGCGAAGGTTTGACCTTTGCTGATGGGTTGTTCAATATATCATCGGAGTTCCCTATCTCTTCCTTAGGTTCCACCTCTTGAATGGACTTGTTGGCAACACCTCCATTCTTGGTAGCAGTGTGTGGGCCCATTGCTTGCTTCCCTGTGGCTATTGTTCCACCAAAAATTTCAGACAGGACATCATATTTAGCCAAGCCCTTCTTCTTGTACTTTTTCCCCTCAGGATATTTTTGTCGTATTTTTTTTTAAACAAACAACAGTTATTAATTGTTGTATACTATTCACTAACAAGTTCTTGTAATATTTAAAAACTCATATTCAAGAACTATTACCTCCAAGTAATTCTTCCATACATCTTTTGTAGCAGTGATAGTGTTAAACTCTAGATTCCAACCAATTCCTGTCGTTTGAATTAACTTATCAAAGTCTTTGGTAGCAATCCTTAGTCTATTCCACTTTGCCTTCTATTGCGCAAGCGTGTAGTGAACTCCAAATTTTGCTGCTAACTCATTCTCAATCTTCAACCAAGTTTTGTTGTCTAAGGTGGATGTGTGTAATCCTTTCTTTGTTTCCTCATGCAGCATGTCCATGAGGAAATTTTCTCTTTCAGTCGTCCAAATAGCATGTTCCATACTATCACTCATCTATAAATAAGTATGAAACTACAAATTATGTACTCCATTTAGAATAGTAATGGACAGGTGGCTTAGGTGTCTGAGGTTTTTATCGACCATAAGATAAAAATGTGCAATAACCGATAAAAAGTCCATGAGTCATTCCAAGGTTACTTAAACCAGCACAATCACACAGATAACCACTAGGGTGTATTAGCACACTCTAACCTCATAACTGACATAATCTAAAAGTTGACACTCATCATTGACTTTGTACCAATCTCAATCAAGGTAGTATAATTCTTATCAAACGGATATCATCATTAGTCAAGCAGATAAATAAAGGACATAAACATAAATCAACATGAGTAAGAAAAGCATTTCAATTCAAATTTTCACTCAACTCTTGGTTTCCCTTTTTTCCTTATAAAGATCCCATATGAAGTTTAAAAATTAAAACCAATAAGTTAAAAACCCTTTGCATTTGACTGCTTATTTACTTTACGTAAAAGATAAAGCTACTTGAAGAAGCTTAGCATAACCATGTCCATGAGGTTGGCTGGATGTGTATATATATCAACAAGCAATGCTACAACAGGAAAAAGCATGTATCACAGCCTAAAGTTCCCTTATTAGTAGTTGTCTTGATTAATTGGCTTACCGAGCATTTAAGGGCACATCTGTTAAATATTAGCAAAACATTCTCTAAGGTAAACTTAGAAATTAAAACAAAAATTAAACAATAAAACAAATCTCTACATTTTAAGATCCAAAAATGCCTCATATAATGGCGTGTGAAAAAAGTTCTAAGATAAAACACATGTAATTCTTTAACCGCAGAGTAAGTTAAGTTAACCACTAACTGCCCCTCTTCAACATGATGTACATAATAGACACACACATAAACATTGGCTTAACTGATTCTTGACCATAATAAACAAACGATTAAGGCAACTTCATTCAGCCAAGTGACAAAGCGAATCAAATAAAAAGCATAGGACAAAGTAAAGGAACACAAGAGTGCCCACACCATAATACTAATCTACAGGTGGGGTAGAGCATAATAGTACAATTTATTATATATTTCAGAAAAATGATCCGGATTAAAAATCTTAGAAATCTTATCCGAATAAAAGTAAAACATAGCTCATATAATCCAGCAGACATCTCAAAGTTCACATCATGTAACCCAAAAAATCTTAGCAAGAAAATAAATATGGACTTAAAGTTCCCCATAATATTTTTGCAGTGTTTGAAATGGCAAGAAGCTCTTTCAATTTACATTACAACTAAACAATTCTGCAATCACATAACCAAAAAAAAAAAAAAAAACCCTATATATAGAGCCTATTTCAATTATTAGAACAAAAACAACATTTGATGAACTTTTTACCGTTAGCATTTGTTCATTCAACCAAATCAATTATTTGACCAAAACTCTAAACGAAAATTCACAACATCTACTTGAACTAAGAAACAAATTCATCAAACAACAATACATTAGGCAGTACCAATTGCGCAAAGAAAGAGGACCATTTGATATATATTAATCTATGCAATAAGGCAGTTACCAAGATTCCCTGGAAACGTAAAAATGATTAGGTAGAAACGTAAACAATGGCTTAGGGTTTGAGAAGAAAAAAGCAATTTAAACAGTTCAACATTCTGGAAAGTAGACCATACCAACTTAAAGCCATAAGCAAGTTAATTTCACCAAATTTCCCAAAAACACAGACACATTAAACACAAAATCAGAGTCCAAATCAGACATGCATGCGAACAACATAAAACTCCAACAATAATACACAGAAAATCGACAAGGTAGAAGAGCGAGCCGAAAACTTTTACAACAGTTTCTCTGAAGGGGAAATCGCCCAAATCAAGTTGGACAGAAGATGAGAGGAGAGAAAGTGCCATTTATCTTGTCGATTTAAGGGAGAAAATCATCAGAGCGAGGACTAGAGGCGAGAGATTTGAGCCCAAAACCCACGACGAAGCCTTGTCAGAAGGAGAGCGAGAAGCAACGACGTAAGAGGGAAGAAATTGGAGAGAAGAGAGATCGAAGGGGATGTGAGAAAACCTGGGTTTGAAGAGCAGGGGAGTCCTCGTCGTCGCGCTGCATGAAAGAGAGAAGTGAGAACGAGAAAGGGAGAATGAAAACAATCCCACAAAGTTTTCAAATAATATAGGAAAAAAGCAGAAAACATTTTTATTTTCATTTCGGGCTTGCAATGGTAACCAAACGGGATATTAGGTCCATTTTTATTTTTTACATTTCCAAAAACAGCGAAATTTTTTGGGAAGAAATCTAAACAGGGCCTATCTGGGCTTTTTTGTTCGCTTTTTTGACAAGTATATAGTTTTTTTTTTTTTGAAAAAATTACGATATGTATCTAAATTATTGTTATGAAAATTTAACATAATATTTAAAATATCTTAAAAATATCTTTAATCATAAAGTAATTATCTTAATGATATTATATATTGTACTATATAATTACATATAAATAATTTTGATGATATCATTATAAGACATTTGTAGAATTTTTATAAATTAGAGTCATATTTCAATTCAATAAACATAATTGGACCTATTGTCTCATTAACCTTTTTTTTTTCCCAATCTGTATGATTTTTTTTAATGGAATTCACCAGCTGTATCATTGGATATATACATAATTAACTCTTATGTTTTGTTGTTCTTTAGTAGTTTCAAGGAGACTCCTCAAGAAAGGAGGAGTTCCAACGAAAGAAAGGAAAGAAATTCATAGATGTTATGCAGTCTTATGCTTTAGATTGATTTTCTTGACTGCTTGTAGGCGGAGATTGTCGTCGACAAGAGGCACGGCGAGGAATCCATCCCCACCATGCTAGGAAAGAG
The DNA here is from genome assembly GCA_946598075.1 of Artocarpus hirsutus. Taxonomy (NCBI): domain Eukaryota; kingdom Viridiplantae; phylum Streptophyta; class Magnoliopsida; order Rosales; family Moraceae; genus Artocarpus; species Artocarpus hirsutus. The sequence goes on from CAMOHE010049340.1 coordinate 27,131, forward strand.
AGCAGAATGTACATCTCGAATTGGGAGGGTGTGCCAAATGAGGAAGATGGTTGTCGGCTTATCCATCATGCCAAAGCTAAAGCTTTTAAAACGTGGGCCAATAATAATTTTAAATTCACTTGAGTTGGAAGAGTAAAAAAGAAGAGTGAAAAAAATAAATAGTTTTTAGTGTAATACATGAGTTTGAATTGAAAATTTTAATTTGAACTAATTGACTGAATTTATTTTTTCTTCTACCATTGTCCAACACTAGTTTGTGTTTGGACTAAATTTTAGGTCTAAACTATAGTTTCCAAACAGAGTTACAATATTTCTAAAAAAAGTAGCCTTTTTTTTAATTTAGTGTCGTCATATTAAGGATATATTATATTTTTTTAAAACAAAATATATGACAATATTAAATGATTAAAGCTTGATATTATGTTCAATATAACATATTGTTATTATTTTCTAAAAAATGTTACATTGTCTGGACAGTTCAAAGGTGAAGACCGTAGACACTTCCTACATATATATATATATTCTATCTATTAGTTTCTATATCCTTCCTGGTGTAAAAAATCATCCAAATGTTTTTTTTTTTTTTTTGCATTTTTTATTTTTATTTTTATTTTTTTATTTTTCATATTTTTTTTTTACGTTTCTTTTTTTATTTTCTCTCATTTTTTCCCATCCTTGTCTTTTTTTTTTCATACATCTTTGTTTTGTCATATTTTTATCCTTTTATTCGTATATATTTGTTCTTTTCTTCTCAATTTTTTAGCGCACGTTTTTTGATTAGTTTGTTTATATAAGATTAAACTGAGCTCAAAACGGTCTCAGGATGGGGCACACATTTGTCACACAATGTGCCTTCGGCGCATTTTTAAAATCTCAGCCATTCAAAATAAATCAAATAGTGTACTTTCTGTTTGAAATATCCCTTATAATTTATAAGTTTAATTTATAAGTTCTAACTGTGAACAATATAAATTTTTTACAACTATAATAAAAAAATAAAATATAATTATAGTATAAAATTTTTACATGTTATAATTTTTAAAATTTAAAATATATATTTAATTGATTCTTCAAACAGCTTGTTAGAAGACTTAAGCTAATATGAATAGTGATGCGGCGTAAGTCATGTTCCACACGATAGAAATTCCCCGTAGCTTTTCCTGACTTTTATGATATAGTAGTATTCCAAACCACATCTTATTTGGCGTTAGCTGGCCGAACATTTACTTCATTTGTTGTCTATTTGCAAGAAAAGAAGAGTAATGTGACAAAATAGGATATGGTGTTTACTTCTTGGCCGAACATTGAATACTGTAAACCTATAGAGTTATTATTAATAAAATAATAAAAACTAGCTTAAAAAATATACTACATATTAGATTAATATTTACAGTTATATAAATAGTAAGATTTTAACTAGATGAAATTTTTTTTCAAAAGAGAATATTTGATACAGTTTTTCAGCAAAAAGAAAGGTTCAATATAGCCGTAAATTTTCTCACCCAAAAAAAAAAAAAAAAAGAAAAGTAAAATTAACCAATCCCTACGTCTGAGCCAATCCTTCATTTCAAAAAAGATTTTCTTCTTCTTCTTGAAAAGGCTCGGTCGCACCATATAATTAACAAGCAGCAATGACTTGTACATTAATTTCTGCTAAAAAAACAACGTGATAAATTAACGCTTATGGCTACCTACCACAGTCCCACAGTAACCAATAATTTTAATGTGCTCTGATTCTTTTTTTTTTTCTTTTAAACGTGATTTTCGTTGGCCTTGCTATATAGGGCACATTTTGTTTTTGTGTCATCATATTGTTTAAAACATCTAAAGGAGAGACACAAAGAGTTAAGCCTTTTCACATATATATATATATAATAGGAAACTTTTTTTTTTACTACACATGGATTTTTTTTTATTCAACTGCTTTACAGATTAATAATAAAGGAATGAAAACTTAGAAAACATATATTTTTTTTAATATTTGAGCTTGAGGAAGACAGTGTAGACTGTATCATATTATATAACATATTAATAGCAGTCTAAACCAGTAGAATAATAGTTAGGTTTTTTTTTTCAACCTACTCTGCCAATGGAAACGGGGAAACTAAACACAGTTTTAACATCATCTTTATATACTTTTTTTTAGTTGTCGTCTTTATAATAATTGATGGTAATAGGCGGAAAGCATCCACACGTAAAATAAAAGAATCTGCACCAAACACGTCTTCTTCAGCTACAAATGAAGCTCCAAAAAAGAAACATCTACACTTAACGAGTCAATAATTTCTAGAAGATTCAGAACAAAAAGTTCAAAAAGAAAAAAAAAATTTTCTAGAAGATATTTCATCTAGCCAAAAAATAAATAAAAAAAAAAGATAAAAAAAAGAATCTAGAAGAAAGCATTAATGAAACGAGTTATTTATGTTACGCTTGCAGCCTCTTCCAGAGTCGACTTTATTTTCTTTTGCTGTTGCCGTCACTGTTTAATTATTGACCAACTGGAAAAAGGCCATTGGCCAGCTAGAAATCACTACCTCCTAACGTGTTGGAAGAAAACTTTGCTTCCGTGAAACGTCTTTTGCTTACTTGCCACTAGAATGAATCATGTGCTTTGTCAGTGTCACAGTGTGGCCCTTGGCGGAGTACTTTTGTCTGTTTATTTATCGAGTATTTGCACAGAAAAGGATTCAAATACATATATCATATTATCTATCAGTGAATATCTTTTTTGTTTTTATCAAAAAAATTACCTTACTCATAGTGAAAGTTCTTAAGACAGCAGAGGTAATTTTATGCCATTGATGGAACAAGAGATTTTAGTTGTGGGATTAATTTTTTTATGGTTTTATATGTAACTGTTTATATAAAAAAAATTAACATTGTATGATACGAAACTATATTTAGTCACAAATTAGACCGTTTCTATTATAAAAAGTTAATCTAATAGTTAAAATATCTCATGCTACTGACAATGCAAAATTGCCATTGTTGTCATGGAAATTCTTGGGTTTCTTTTATGATATTGATTGGAAAATATTTTAAAAATTTTTATGAGTAATGTTGTTGCTATAATTGGCATTCGAGATCGTTGTCCTTCTCCAGACATGATATCGATGAAAAACAAAACGGGTCTCATTCTTGAAAATATTTTTAGGGAAATATTTACGCTTGGCATATAAATAGGACTTCATTTCTTAGATAAGATTTTTAACAACGGACCAAGTTTGACAAAAATGCAATTATGTAACCAAGGGACTCTTAAATAAGACTTCATTTCTTTTTTTCTTTAAAGAAAATAAAAGAAAGTTTTAGCAATATAACACATGCAGTTTTGCACTTTATTATATTTTATGTGAGAAATCTTATTAAGTTATTCCTTATTCAAAATTATAATACAAGTGCCTTAAACTCATACTTCTGAACATTTAGGGACACTTTTTGCACATTCAGTTTAGAATTATTTTATTTAAAAAATACATAAAATTTTATTGTTGGTAAATTTATGTTTTTATAAGGACATATATGTTTCGATAGATTTTACGGCTTTTATTAACTTTTTAATTAAATTATTCAATCACGTTATTAAATTGTCAGGGAAAAACTTTAATTTCATGTTCGAAAAAAGACTAATTAAGAATACTTAAAGGATAATCAGACTGACAATTTTTCAAAAAATGGAAAATTCTAGTGCTACTGAAATCATAGCTTGGCTTAACACTAAATTAACTTTCCTATTTGTATAGGATGTTTAAAAAAATATGATTAGAATCAATTTTAATTAAAAATACTATAAAATATATAAGTTTTATATTATAATAATTTTTTATTTTTTATTTTAGTTGTTAAAAATTTTATATTATTTATTGGTTATAACTATTAGCCAAACAGCTCAGTGTTGAGATAAAAATTATCCCTCTTTGACAGGTATTAATTTTGTCCAACAGTACCCCTTCAAAATATGGTGGTACATTCGTATTAGTGGTGGCAAAACGAGTTGACGGGTCGGGTTCGTGTCGAGTTGGAGTTAATTTTTATAAAAATAGGTCGACACTAACCCGACCCGTGACACGAACGGGTTGAGATTTCTCAACCCGAACCCGACCCGTTTTGATACGGGTTGACACTAACCCGACCCGTGTCAACCCGTTTTCTTATGCA
>CAMOHE010049340.1:31308-82089 GCA_946598075.1 Artocarpus hirsutus
TTTTCTTATGCACAGTGTCAAAAAATACGACCCGCGACCCGTTTTTGACCCGTAACCCGATTTGACCCGTAACCCGGCTGTGACCCGCCTATATTAATATATATAATATTAAAAAAAATAAAATTAGAAGAGTTTTATACTACTTCAATAAGAAGATGTGTGATAAGAGAAACATGGTTTGATCTTTTAAGGGCTTATATTATATATATGAAATAATATTAATTTTTTAAAATTTAATTAATTAAATACGGGTCAGAAACAGGTCATTTTCGTGTCAGACGGGTTGACCCGAACTCGACCCGTTTTTTGACGGGTCAGTTTCGGGTCGACACTAAAATGACCCGTAGTCAAATTTTTCGATACTAACCCGCAAAAAATCGTGTCGGATTCGTGTCGTGTCGTCGTGTCGCAACCCGTATTACCGGCCTTAATTCGTATTCTTTTGATATTAAAATTAGACTTAATTCTTTCACAAAATTGTATATTTAACATTTAAAACTATTCTTTTTACAACTACAATTCCTCTTGTTAACCCCGTACAACAATAATGTTGTTTTTTTGGAAAAAAAAAAAACCAGCTTAGTGGGAACGAAGCAGTTAATGGAATAGAACAGCTAAGGTCCCCCTAAATTTTGTCTCGGTAAAAAATATAATAATAAAGAAAGAAAGAAAGAAAGAAAAGAAAGATAAAAGCTCTACCTCTACCTAATATTGGACATATAGATAGCCCCACAATAAATAATAATTGGGGAAAACGTGGTACTGACTGGGGTGAATTGTGCAAAAAATTCAATGATAAAGACAACGTGATGAGTACGTGTTCTTCAGGAAAGAAAGAAATAAAAGAGAGCCCCTACTAATTTTCGAAATATAAATGTCACCTCAATAAATCATAATTAGGGAAAACGTGGTGCTGACTGGCGTGAGTTGTCCACAAAATTCAAAGATAAATACTACGTGATCAGTGCGTGTTTTCTCAAGAAAAGAGTACTAAAGCTAGCAAGATTTTAGTACACAATTTTCCTACTCAACTTCTTTCTTCTTTCTTCCTCTTTTAATTTCCTTGTCCTTGAAGAAGTTAATCATAATTAATAAAAAAAATGAAGATCACCGTGAAGAAGAGATCAATTGTGAAACCGGCGGAGGAAACACCAAGAAGATCTATATGGAATTCCAACTTGGATTTGGTTGTGTCCAACATGCACACTCCAAGCATCTACTTCTACAGACCAAGTAGTACTGCCGGAGCAGATTCCAATTTCTTTAACGCCGATGTTCTGAAGGAGGCCTTGGCTAAAGTCCTCGTCACATTTTACCCCGTCGCCGGCCGCCTCAGCCGTGATGCCTCCGGCAGGATCGAGATCGACTGCAACGCCGAGGGTGTTCTCTTCGTCGAGGCCGAAACGTCCTCCGTTATTGACGATTTCGGCGACTTTGCGCCGACGCCGCAGGTCAAGAGGCTCATTCCCGCGGTGGATCTCTCCGGCGGCATTTCTTCCTATCCGCTTGGGGTTTTTCAGGTAAGTTTGACTAATGCTTTATTTGGTTTACCGTTCACGGACTTGAGCAGAAAATCTGAACAAAAAAAACTTATTGTAAAAAGATTGATACGCGTTAAAAATTAACAAGTTCGATACCAAATTGTCTCTATTTTGTGGTACTTGTTAAGTGTTATTTTCCTTTTGATGAACTTTTTACTCCTTCAACTTGATAGTTTTCTTTTTCTTTTTTTTTTTGGAGAAAAAAGTAAGAAAATTACTTCTTCTGTCGTTAATTTTTATGGTGATGTTGCGTTTAAATGTGAAAATGAGACATGATTGTTGCGGTTTAAACTAATTTTGCTTCCCCCAAAAAAATAAACTGTTTTAGATTCATTAATCAGCCCTAAAATGCTTGGTGTACGTTGTGATAGTTTGGTGTTTGTGAAAGTAGCTTTCATGGGGCGCCAGCAGATCCTCATGTGACACACGATCTCGTACTTCGAGACGTAGCAGTACTGTTGGACACACATATACCCAATAGGCATACGGAGGAGTGCTTTCTATCTGGAAAGATACGGAGAAATGCCTGCCACCCATGCTAATAAAACAAAACAAATAAAAAAGCCCTTTGAAAATTCAAATAGCCCGTATAATGATTAAGAATTTTACACTGTATTTATAGCTAACATTGATGTTTAATTGAGTGTTTAGTAAAATAATGGGAACTATAATTTTTATCACAAATTCAATTATAAACAGTATAAAGTTTTTATATGTTACAGTAATAATAAAAAAAAATTGCTACAGTGTAAAGTTTTCATATGCTATAATAAAAGTAGTTCTTACTATTGGTTTCTACTACCTTCTAAACACCCCATAAACCCCTTTGTTTTCAACTTTCTGACGTTGCATTGTCAGGGACTTAACCTCCACCAATACAAGAAAACCGTTTGATCTGACTTAAAATTATTTTTTCTACACAATTGATGACCGAACACAAATATGCATTAGCTGGTATCTTTTTCAGTTTCAAAGAGAGCAGAGAATGGAACATAACAATTGATACATCCACAGGTTACATATTTTAAATGCGGTGGAGTTTCTCTAGGAGTTGGAATGGAACATCACGTGGTGGACGGATCTTCCGGTCTCCATTTTGTGAATTCATGGGCAGACATGGCTTGTGGCATTGACATCAAAGTTCCACCTTTTATTGATAGAACACTTGTTCGTTCTAGAGACCCGCCTCAACCAGATTTTGATCACATCGAATATCATCCCCCTCCAACCATGAAAAATGTGGCCCCGCAAAAAGACACAAAGTCTGAGACTACTACCTCTGTTGCCGTTTTCAAAATAACCAAGGAACAACTCAATGCCCTCAAGAACAAGTCCAAGGAAGAGGGAAGTTCGGTAAACTATAGCTCGTATGAGATGCTGGCAGGTCATGTTTGGAGATGCACGTGCAAGGCACGTGCGCTATCCGATGATCAGGTGACAAAGTTGTTTGTTGCGGTTGATGGGAGGACTAGATTGCAACCCCCACTCCCACAAAGCTATTTTGGCAATGTGATTTTCACAACCACGCCAATTGCTTTTGCGGGTGATCTTGTGTCAAAACCAACTTGGTATGCTGCTAGCCAAATTCATAAGACCTTGGTGAGGACGGACAATGAGTACCTAAAATCAGCCATTGATTATCTAGAGATTCAGCCTGATTTATCGGCGCTTGTTCGTGGAGCCCACAGTTTTAGGTGCCCAAATCTTGGGATCACTAGTTGGGTTAGGCTGCCAATTTATGATGCTGATTTCGGGTGGGGCCGGCCAATTTTTATGGGGCCCGGTGGGATCATGTTTGAGGGCTTGGCTTATATGCTGCCAAGTCCAACCAACGATGGGAGCTTATCCATTGCCATTGGTTTGCAGCCGGAACACATGGAAGCTTTTGCACAGCTTATATACGACGTATGATCACGGGATGGAATGAGAAATCACTAATTATAGTGGGCCTGGGTTTTTCCTTAAGTTGTTGTCGTTTTGGTAATTAAATATTTGGTCTGTGATCTCTCTCTCTTTTTTTTTTTGGTATCGTTATGTAGTGTGTACTACTTTTTTGATATTCAAAGAATGTTCAAGCTCGTGCAGTGTTCATTGCGTGCCAATGAATTTTATATTTTATACGCGATAAAACATGAGAAAAAAAATACCATAAAAAACATCAAAAATAAGAAGAGTCGTATAGCCAGGAGATTTGCATGCGAAAAATTTACTAGATACGGATTCTAGTTCCCGATTGTGCATTCTCTCAATCTAGCTAACGACAACTACCTCCGACATATTTAATTCAAAGTGACCAACCAAAATATAATTTCTAAAGGCACGGAAATATGAGCAGAGTGGTCAATAAAAGATTAGAAAGTATGAAAAGTCTTACACGCAACTAAATGGACCCGCGCACGGGTCGAAATAAATAATGATACTACTAACTATAGTAATAATAATAATAGAAAACATTATAAGCATTAAAGGGCATAGCATGAAAGATCGGTACAATAGAAACACTATAACAAACAAGCCTTTAATGACCACAGCCCTTTGTCGTTGCTAAAATTGTTTAACCGACAACATGTTATTTTCAATATATCATAGCTTAAAATTATTTTTAAACAATGACATGTTGCTATTAGTCACAGACAAGAATAAAATAATTTAAAGTTTTTGGCACGACATCTCCCCTATGGTACCTACTTAAGTGGGTTTTTTTTTTTTTTTAAGGGAGCTCTCACTTAATATAAAAACAAAATAAATCGTATATATACATATAAGGATGCAACCATTCAGAAGTCGAAGGGTGTTTGATAAAATTACTTTTAACTAAAAGTATTGATTGTTATAATATAAAATTGTTATCCCTTATAGTTTATATTTTTAAATTATAGTTTTAGCCAGAACACGCTGTTAGACTCGAGTGACCACGCAATATAATTTGGGACTGTACATTGAAATAAATTGGAGTTTGAAGGGGTAAAACTGTCTTCACAATATGTTTTCAACTTGTCAAATTTTCCAATCCAGCTAGCATAAATTTCTCCCAAGGGATTTGATGGCACACAGTATAATTATTAATTGCATGGGTCCCATCTGCTCATCCAAGTTGCAAGTTGCACACAGTGTAATTTAACTTGAGTTATTCGATGAGAATGAGGCCATACATTAGCCATTGACGTGGTTGTTTCCCCCTTTTAAAGCCAATGTCGTGGGCATAGTACTGCCATTGACCAGTGGCATCATAATGTTAACTGCGTTGGCTTTATTTCTACAAAAAAAAAAAAAGAGGCACGGTAGCAGGAACTTTCCAAGAACCAAAAACATTAAAGAAAGGAAAAAAGAGGCACGGTGGCAGGAACTTTCCAAGAACCAAACATTACAGAATGGAAAGCCAAAGAAAAATAAGGGGATTTCTCTCTTTACAAGAATCTAATTAATCAGGTGTTTGATACAGGTGGTTTGAACTATTTTTTTAGTTATAAATAATGTAAAATTTTTATATACTACAATAATAATAAAAAAAATATTATAGTATAAAGTTTTTATATATTACAATAAAAACAATTTTAAGTATTAGTTTTAACTATCTTATTAAACATTTAATAAAATTATTATTTTTTTATAAATATCTATCAATATCGATAGCGCTTTTTTTTTTTTTTTCAAAGGTTTACAGTAGATCAGAAATTAGCAAATACTAAAAGTAAAAGAAAGAGGTGGAGGAAAGGTTAGTTATGGGGTTGAATGTGAAGTAGTGTTGGTATGTGGGCACCACTCGCGACGGCCATCCATCAATAAGCCCTTCTTTTTCATGTGATTTCATACGTCCTTTTTGGATTTTATATAACCAGTTGTTTCCTCCTTTCCTTTTCGTTTGACAAAATGCCCCGCCTTATATTAAAAAAAATAGGGGCATTCTAATATGGTCCACAAAATTCTTCAGAACTAAATGTAAGAATTACATTTTGCGGTACATGTTTTCATATTATAACTAAATATATCCACCCAGTATAATTTGAAGTGAATACATGTTTGGGAGATTTTTAGTCTTCCAAACAAACAAAGGTGTGTTTGATCCTAGAGAAAGAATCTTAACGATTGAGACTTCTTCTTTAAAATGTCTTCAGTTATCAGTCTATTTTAAGGTAGTTATAAAATGTAATGGTCATACACCTAATTTTAAGATGATTAATAATATATAGGAAATGATCATTTTATGGAGTTTTTATGTGGACATTTTTTTTTAAGCTTTTTGATGAGTACATAGTTTTTTTTTCCCCCAACAATCTGTATCATTTTTTATGGAATTCACCATCAGTATCATTGGATATACACATAATTAACTCTTATGTTTTGTTGTTCTTTAGTAGTTGAAGGGAGACTCCTCAAGAAAGGAGTTCCAACGAAAGAAAGAAAAGAAATTCACAGATGTTATGCATTCTTATGCATTAGATTGATTTTCTTGACTGCTTGTAGGCGGACATTGTCGTCGACGAGAGGCACGGCGAAAAATCCATCCCCAAGAGCAGAATGTACATCTCGTACTGGGAGGGTGTGCCAAACTGGGAAGATTGGTGTCAGCTTGTCCATCACGCCAAAGCTTAAGCTTTTAAAATGTGGGCCAATAATAATTTTAAATTCACTTGAGTATGAAGAGTGAAACAGAAACTAAAAAAGAAAAATGAGTAGTTTTTATTGTTATATATGGGTTTGATTTGAGAATTTTAATTTAAACTAATTGACCAAATTGATTTTTTCTTTTAATATTATCAAACACTAATTTATATTTGAACTAAATTTTTAGGTTCAAACTATAATTTTTAGACAGAATTATAATATTTCTAAAAAAAATTAGCTTTTTATTTTTTTAAATTTAGTATCGTCACATTAAGAATATGTTATATTCTCTTTTAAAACAAAATATATGACGACATTAAATGATCAAAACTTGATGTTATGTTCAATATAACGTATTGTTATTATCTTATAAAAAATATTACGTTGTTTTAACAGTCCGAAAGAGATGCTCCTTTTATATATATATATATACCTATTAATGACTATATTCTTCCTGGTACAAGAAACGCCGAAATGTTTTTTACTATATTCTTCCTGGTGCAAGAAACGCTGAAACGTTTTTTGCAGTTTTTTATTTTTATTTTTTATTTTTTACTTTTGACCTTTTTTTTTTAACTTTTTCTTTTTTTTTTCTCTCATGTTTTCGATTTTTTTTTCTTTCTTGTACATTTTTTTTTTTTTTTACATTTTTATTCTTTTCTTCGTATATATTTGTCTTTTTCTTCTCAATTTTTAGCGCATGCTTTTGGACTAGTTTGTATATATAGGATTAAACCGTGGTTTAGCTCAAAACGGTCTCGGGGATAGGGCACACATTTGTCACACGATGTGCTTTCGGTGCATTTTTTAAAATCTTAACCATTGAGAATAAATCTAGTGGTTTACTTTTTGTTTCAAACATTCGTTCCAACTTATCAGTTTTAACTGTAACCAATGTCAACCTTTCAGCAGTTACAATAAAAAAACAAAAAATAATTATAGTATAAAACTTGTATAAGCTACAATTCTTAAACTTACAAAGTATATTCAAGTGATTCTCCAAATAGTCTATTAGAATCCATATGCCAACATGAATATTGATAGGGAGTAAGTAAATGGGAGAGTTTTTATATAAATTACCTCTCCAAACTAAATCTATAAGAGACAAGCTAGGGGAAAAAAGAGCTGGTGCCTGGCTTCTTGATCGGTTGGGACAGGTTACTCTAATAGGCTTGGGAATAATTAGGGGATTGTATGCACTTTAATTGCTAGCCATGTGAAGAGTAAAATATTCGTTTGCTTCGTAATGAAAAATATTAAGTCAAGAGGATGGGCCATGGGTGTTTTTGGGTGAAATCAGAGAACTGTTGAGGGCAGATTAGGCCTCGGGCATCATTATGACAGTCCACTTTTAGATTTAAATAAAATAGTCTGAGAACGTCAAAAAAGAAAAAAAAAAAAAGGTATTCAAAAAGTGGTAACGCTAAAGAGGAGCAATATCTTAAATATATTCGAATCAAATGGCCAAAACATATCTTAATCAAACCATAAAGCTTAGTTAGTGGGAATAGTTTATAATACAGTACTTACATTTATTGTCACACCAAAGGCATGAACAACCGGGAAAGTACTAGCAATATGTAATACAGAGCCATAAGCAAGAGAATATATCTTTCGAATTTACAAGTTATACTAGCTAGATAGGTGCACTATTTATGAGTTTCTTGTACACGTGTAACATTTTTCAGAGTTTTCTGTAGTGAAATCGAATACTTCAAGAACAAATCATCAAAAAAAATTCGGGAGCCTCCTTTTACTTGAATACTTTACTTTATATTTTGCATGCATTTTTTCTCTTTTGCTTTTTTGTTGTTAATAACACGAAGCTATAAAATTTCTTTGGCTCGTAATCATGTTTTGCCGAAAAAGATCTGCCTTTATCAAAAAGCTAGAAAAAGTAGAACACAAGATTATTGAATATTTGGTGTAACGGCCACGTTTTTGTAATGACATTACTAAAAATTGACATTACTAAAAGAACAAATGCTTCACAATCTTTTATCCTTGAAGAAAAAGAGGATATCTATCTTTTTATACCCTTTGTTTTACGTAAATTTAAAATTATATATTTGATTTTTAATCTTATCGAATGTATATATACCTTCAGGTTATATTTAATACTTATTTTTATATCTTACTTCAGCCAATTATTGATTTTTACATTTAAAATAACTAAATTATCATCAAGTAAAAGAGAACAATTAAAACTTTCAAAAAATAAGAAAAAAAACAAAAATATACAAAGTGCCTATTTTTAAGGGTACTTTATACATTTTTGAAATAAAAAAACTTGGTATACAAAAACTTGGTATTCAAAAACTTGGTATTTTGGGCAATTTTTGAGTCAAAATTAAAGATTGATAGAGAAAAAAATATAAATTTATGAATTAAATCTAACATGAAAGGATACATTCAATGAGATCAAAAACTAAAAGTATAATATTTGAATAAACCGAAAACATAGGGTATCAAAATGTAAATAACCCTCCAATGTGTGCCCCAATTTGGGTGTAAAAATTAAAATTTTCAAAACTATATAACTTACATCCAATTTGGAGACTTAATTCATAGGTCCTCCTTCACTGCTGAATGGAAAATGTTTATTTGTCAAGATGTCCATCTAAATTGGAGGCAAATATAGATGCTATAACATAACTTCGTAAGAAAATATCTCAGAGAAATTGTAACACTCATTGTTGTCTTTAACTGATTTTATGTAACATTTGACGATTTTATGTGTCACATGAATGAAATTATGACTTAAAAGCACAATTTTGTGTGAAAATTTTAGTGTGAAGTCTATGACTATGAAATTTACTATGAGCTAACAACTTTATTTGCAGTAGATGGATTAGGAAATTCCAATGACGCAAAATGCCTAATGAATGATTATTGAGACTTCTTGTCTTAAGAATATTCTATTTTGATGATTCACTTGAATTTTGATCTGTTTGAATATAATGTTTTCAATTTTTAAATGTTTAGGAGTTTTTTTTTTAGGAATTATTTTGACTTTAGAAGTCTTTTTGTCCAATTTTGGATAAATTTATACATTTTTGAATTTTTGAAAAAAAAAAACCTCCTAAAACAACATGTCGTTTTAGAAGTGCTACCCAAAAACAAGGTTGATTTGCAACCAAAAAATAAAAATAAAAATCCAAAACGACACATTGTTTGGATTGCCTCCTTCCCACATCCAGAGTTAGAGAAACCAACCATTTGATTCGAAAAATCAATTTCAATAATTTCTCTTTAACTTTCCACGTTAAAAGTCATCAAAAACACCATTACCTATGTTTAAAAAATAATTTTGACAAAAAAAAAAGAACCCACATGATTCTACATTGCCCCCATAATATTCCCTGACAACATCCTTTCACCCCATGACTTTACCACCATCCACGCTTCCTCCCTTCCATGTGCTCTATGTAGGACATCATTTCCACATACTTGTATCGCAACAATTGATTTTAAATTCCTTTGTCTCACATTATCAACTTGCTTTTTTCCTTTTTCTTTTCTTTCCTTTCTCCTGACAAGCCATTATTCCCACTTAGAAGCCACCGATGCATTTCCTCTATTTTTTATTGTTTCTCTTTAATTACTTAGCCTTATGAGACATCCTCTATAGCTCATAATCACAAGATTCAAGACTTCATCTCTTCCTTTCTCGAACCTTTCTTTCCTCCCCGTTCTTTCCTCCTCCAAGATGTAACACACACGGGCACACCTCTGGCCAACTTACGCCACCCTTTGAATGCCTCTAAACTCTCCCTCTTAACACTCCCACACACCTCCAAGTTAAGCACAAAGCATTTTTTTGAAATCGAAAGCTAAACGGATAAGTTACGGTGTGTTTCGTCGAAACCGTTGTGAGGCCAAAACGGAGTTTTTGACCACGTTTTGAGGTAAGTTTTTTATCTATTTTTATACCAAATTTTTACTATGATATTATGGTATTTGTGGGAATAATCTTATTGAGTTAATGTTTGATTTTGTTTAAGAAAAAAAATTTTATGAATAATTATTTCTAATCATGTTTTTAGAAGAAAACCCATACTTCGGGATTTTTTCAGGAATAATTGACATGAGATTTTAAGAAAATTTCTTTGGACATTGTATATCTATATGTTGGGCATCTCCCATAAAAATTTCGGATTCATATAAGCTATTTTTGATTTGTTTGAGAATTTATACTAAATGTTGTTATTATTGTCTTTAAACTGTATTTAAATGTGATGATTTGTTTGATGATATTATAGAATGTGTTTAATGCTAGAAAAATTTGTGGATACTCATTTATATGTCTAGTTTATGTCTACAAATTTTTAGCCACTTGCATACATTATTATTAGAGAAATAAATTGTAGAATAAATACTACTTATTGTTTTGATAATTTTACTGCAACGTTTTTATAAAAGTTGGCATAGTTGAAAAATACTTAAAATAATTCAAACATAATGAAAATTTTTTTGGTACTATGTTGGGACGATAAAAATGCTATGCTAGAATTTTAGATCAATTGAAATTTTGTATGATTTTATAAAATTTGTTGATTGTTGATTGTTGATTGTCCGTAGGTTGTTCATTGTGGCAGATTATTGCTGTGAGTTCTAAAGTGTAAGAAGAATATACTTGCTTAAACTTGATGAAATTAATTTTGGTAGTAGGTCTATATGTTTATTATGTCCAGTAAAAATTTTAAAGCCATTAGAATTTTGATGATTTTTCTAAAATTCGTTGATTGTCACTACCAGAACCAAAACTTCAACAATAGAGTCATGGATTGTAAAACATGAAATAATAAATTAAATTGATTCAATTGTGATGAAATTAAATATGGTGATTCTTGTGGATGTTAAAAATATGTGGTAAAAATTTCAAGTCATTTGAAATTTTGTGTGAATTTTAAAAATTCACAAAATTCTAGTTGACCAGGTTACTCATCTAGAAACTAAGTTATGTATTGAAAAATATGAAAATGGCAATTAGGCAAATTCAAATGTCTTGAAATTTATTTTGGTGATGTATGTACATGTTAGGAACGTTCTATAAAAATTTCAAAGTTATTGGAGTTTTCTATGATTTTATAAAAATAGTGGAGTGTTGGCTACCGGGTTAAGTTAATAAACTTGTCTTAATTGTGATAATTGTGTAAGTTCGTTTAATTGATCAAGTATGGAATTGCTTGTTGTAGTGATATTGAATGTGATGTTTTGAGTATGTTCTTATATCAAGAATGTTTTTTTTATCACCGTGTTATAATATTAAAGACATTTGAGGCACTTGAGTCGTTGGAAGTAGAAAGAAAACCATCCACTTGCAAAATGTTAAGTAAAAATTTCTATAAATTAAGTAAATACATTCTCACCTACAAAATGATTAGGAATTATGAAAAGTTTTGAGAAATGTTATGTTTTTTTATATTATTAATATTTGTGCATTTCTCATTCAAAAGACTCCTTTTATCATGGTTATGAAAAATGTCTTTTTACGAATGTTTACATCATCGTTTCATGATGCATGTGATGTTTTCACAAATATATATATATATACACACACACACATAGACACATGTATGTATCACATAATTAAGGCGTTGCACGCCCAATGATGATGATGATGATAATGATGTTTGTCCTGCAAGGTGGACTTGTCACGTTTAGTTTGGGATTAACTACCCTTCTTCTCTTGTGATGGTGCATCCTAACAATATTAATAGTGCAACACGATGGCCCTAAAGATTAAAATGAATGTTTTTAATATGGAAAAGGAAAAAAGAAAAATATGTTCTTACAAAGCGTACTAGATGCACTATGATGACTGTTTCAAAGATGAAATAATTTATGCTATGGTTAAAGTTGTTGTGATGTTCTGTGAGAATGCATGATGTACTTACTAAGCTTAACGCTTATATAAGTTAATCATATTGCAGATAAGGATAAGGCTATAGCTATGGATGAAGGATGGAGGAACAGATGTGTGTGCAAGGATGGTGGTGTTGGATCTCGGAATTATAACATGAAATAGAACGTTAATAATGCTATTTTTAAATTTAATTCCGCACATTATGAGATATTTTATAGACTTTGGTTTGTAATAATTTATGGGTTGTAAATTTGCTTTCATATTTTATATTTATTATATTAAATTAACTATTTTTGCATGTAGACTGTTAGCCGAATACCTTGAGTATTCCGTTGGGCTAACCGAAGAGGAAAATTGTTTAAAGTAAGTAATATTGATTTTATTTGAAAGATGCGATCCTAAGAAGTGCTAATAACATACATTTAGAAATTATTCAATTGTTAAAAAAAATAATAAATTAAAATGTTAATCCACATGTTCACATGGTAATAAAGAAAATTTACACAAAAAATCCTAGGTTAATAATTATATAATACTTACAAGTTTAGGTTTTCCCTTCAAATAATTAAAAGATATCGGTGTAAGTTAATGATTCCTGTGACATCTGTAAGAAGGCGTTACAGAAATCTATAAAGGTTGAATTAGATATTGACATTTCTAAACAAGGATATCCAAAACACAACCTTACATAAATAAAGAAAGATGGTACAATCTAGCTACAAGTCTTTACATTGAAGTGTAGTGTTTAATTCTCACAATTCAAGTTCAAGTAAGGGAGAAAAAAAAAAAAAAAAAAGAAGCATGCGCCATAAATATGAGTTCTTTTTGAGTATTCATGTATGGCATGTATGTGTGTGTATATATATATCAAAATTTTTTTGTTGATATTATGGGATCCAATGATATGCAGGTTACATGCTTCAAATGTGGTGGAGTTTCCCTTGGTGTCGGGGTGGAGCATCGCGTAATCGATGGGCATTCTACTTTTCACTTAGTGCGCACATGGTCTGAAATTGCTCGTGGAGTAGTTGACGTTACAATTCCACCATTTTTAGATAGGACAACACTTTTTCCTCGAAAGCCCCCGCAACAAATATCCAATCACATTGAATACCAAATATTCACTCAAGCCGAAAATAAGACTACTCGTGAATCTGATGGAATGAATATACGTGCGGGGAGAGTAATCATTTTTCCTAATAATGCTGCGAGCAGTACTATATCTATCTTCACAGCTCTACAACATGAACCCATGAAAGTGTTTGAAAAGTCGTTTTATGACCTTTTTTCATGAAACAGAGCGAGTGGACAACTCATTCGGCCGATCTAGTCTGTAGTTGGACAAAGGTCTTCCAATATATGCTTTATGCATAATTTTAAAAAATTTATGTTGTTTTTTATTCTATCGTTTTGCGTCAATTTGTAGTTGATGTACCACTAAATAGTATATTGTCGGTTGGAATGTGATTTTTTTTTTTTTTTGGTATCTTTCCTCTTGTAATTCAAGCAGGTCGGAACGTTCAGGATATGATCGGTGGTCCTAATAACACTTCTGATGAGCATTGGGCTGGACACTAATCCCTTTTTTTTTTTTTTTTATTAATAAGAAAACATTGAGAAGTGCAAGCCTAGAAACTAGCAAAGAAAGTAGTTCAATTATTGAGCCAACATGTGCTCATAGGACACATAAACCACACAAAAAATATTGGTTGTTCTGAGAGATAAAGACGTGAAACAGTATTGTTAATATTTTGCAGAACACCTTAATTAAATCTTCCCTTACATGTGAATTCTAACCATTACTCAGTTTTCAGAAATTACACTAAACAGCTTTTTTTAAGCAAATAACGGACTTTTAAATATTTTGCAGTAAATGACATGCTTACTAAGTAAATAAATTATTGGTTGTCAGTAAATACTTTTGTTTACCTTTACATATTTACTTTATTTTGTTATCTTTAAATTATATTATTGTCCAAGATTTTCAAAATTAGGAAGTGTCAAGAAGATAGAAATTAAGAAAGTCGATTAAATTTTCAAAATGAGGACCTAATAAGTTTCATATTTTGGGGACTCAATTGTCCAAATTTTCGAAGTGGAGAATCAATTATGCCAAAGATTAAAAAAAAAAAAGTCAGGATTTCAAGTAAAAATAATTTTTCAATTCCCGATACACCCTTATTAATTCGTAGCTAAATAAGTGGTTTTTGGTAGTAGTCTAGCAGTGCTTCTGTGCATGATTCAACACAATATGCAGAGCTTAACTCTGCATCCTTTAGTTCAACGTATGTATGTATTTATGTATGTGCATATGCATGTATGTATGTGTATGGGTATCTGTGTGTATGTTATGGATGTACGCATGCATATGTGTATGTGTATGTGTATGTGTATGTATGTGTGGATGTATGTATGTGTATGTAAGTTGTGTGTGTACATATGTGCAGATGTTATGGTTACAATCTATTTTGAAAGAAATGAGTTATAAGCATGAGAAGAGTATGTTATATTGCGACAGTTGGAGTGCTGCACTTGACAAAAAATCATGCTATGACAAAGCATGTACAAGTTTGTTATCTTTTCATAGATCAACCGTTGATAATGGAGTCTTAATGCCTGAGAACGAGAAGATTCAAGGAGTTATATCTAGCTAATATATTGACGAAAATTGTTTCAATTAGTAAACTTAAGTTGTGCACAACTTCAGTAAAATTTCTATCTTAAGGATTGAGGAGTAATTGCTGTTGTAAAGAGGAGGCATTGATAGTGAATTAGTCTCTAAATGGAAGATTGTTTAAGTTGTAGAGTCTAATTGCTCTTACAATTATTGCCTTACACGGATCCCCCTTGTAAAATTTAGTTGTTTTAATTTTCTTATGTATATAGGGGGATGTGAGAGCAGGATGTTAGCTCTCAAATTAAGGATAAACTACTATAAATTTGTAACATCTGTTATTTTTTTTAGCAAACATAGTTATGTATAAATTAATTATTAGTACGTCAATTTAAATTTTTGTAAAATTTTGATTTGCATCTAAAATTATTTCATATTATTTATGTGACGACCAGCCTTTTTGAACAGTCACTTAATTTTCATAAATATCATTACTTAAACATTAATCTTACTTACTTAGTAAGAAATTACTAAAACTTTATAAGAAATATTAACTGAATCATAGCTTAAAATTTATCTTTATAACTATATAAAACATTTCGTAAAATATATCTTAAAACTTTGAAAACATTTCTTAAAACTTTGATTTTCTTAAAACATTGAAAACACTATATCAAATAGTAGGAAAACATTTTCTTTGAACAACAGAAACATACTATAATAGTATCCATACCCAAATCTTCGCATTTATTCTTTGTAGCACCAAGCTCTTCAAACAAGTCCTACTAGTCACCTATAGAACTATCTACACCATGAAGGAATTTTTAATAAGCTTACGTTAGTAAATTCAAATATAAACCCACAAATCATTAGAACATGCTTCATAAGCTTTTCTCTTAAAACCTTTTTCTTAAACGTTTTTTATAAAACATTTCTTAAACTTTTTTCCTTAAAACGTCCTTCACAAACTTTTTCTTGTAAACATAAAAATGTTTTTCATAAACATTTAACGTAAAATATTTCTCAAAATGTTTTTTATAATCATTTCACATAAACACTCTATAACAAGGAATACAAGCAAATTCATAATACATGATTCCATTTATGCTCAATTATGAACTTTCAATTATGAGCATCTTATGATCATTTACTTTAACTTTTTATCTTTGTTCCTTAACTTTTCTTATCTTATAAACTTTATTGTTCTTACCAACATCATTAAACATGAGATCATAAACATGAGTAAAGCCAGCAATTTCAAACACGACACGACGACACGATACGAAAATGACACGATATAAATAGGTTTGGACTGCATGAATATTAATTAGGTCATAAATAGGTTAGCATGAATAACACAAAAATAATTGTGATGGATTCGTGCTAGCACGTTTAACATGCTTAATTAAACGTGCAGTAAACGTGTCAACATGATACGGCATGATCCGCTCGTAACACGGTACGATCTGCCCGTTTATAGCACATTTAAACTTAAAATAAAAAAAAATTAAACAGTTTATAGCATGTTTAAACTTAAAATAAAAAAATTTTAAGAATTTTAGAGGTTCAAGATTCGAATCTTGAACCTAAAGGAGGACTTCTTACGTTGCCAACCATTATGCTGGTTGTCATTTGATAGTTAATAATAGCTTTTAATATATATATATATATATATATATATATTTGCTTTTGAGACCAAAAGTCCCACGTCGAAAGTAAAATGAGATTTCTCTTAACTTCTCTCTAATATAACGCCTCATTTTGTCGTTGAAGGCCTGCATTCCCTCTTTGGCTTCAAAGCAGTTTTTCTCTAATGAGAAAAAGATAAAAATACAGTTTAAAACATTAAATAATTTAAATATGATCATTTAAAAATACATTAAATAATTTAAAAATACAGTTTTTCTCTTATGATCATTTACTTTAACTTTTTATTTTTGTTCCTTAACTTTCCTTATCGTATATACTTTATTGTTCGTACCAACATTATTAAACATGAGATCATAAACATGATTAGAGTCGACAATTTCAGACACGACACGATGACACGATACGAAAACGACATGATATAAATAGATTTGGACTGCATGTATGTTAATTGAGCCATAAATAGCTTGGCATAAATAACACGAAAATAAATGTGTTAGATTCGTGCTAGCACGTTTAACACGCTTTAACACGTTTAATTAAACGTGCAGTAAACGTGTCAATACGATATGGTATGATCCGCCCGCAACACGGCATGATCTGCTCTTTTATAGCACGTTTAAACTTAAAATAAAAAAAATTAAGAATTTTAAAGATTCAAGATTCAAACCTTGAACCTAAAGGAGGACTTCTTGCGCTGCCAACCATCATGCTGGTTGCCATTTGATAATTAATAATAGCTTTTAATATATTTATTATTTTTTTGCTTTTGAGACCAAAAGTCCCACATCAAAAGTGAAATGAGATTTCTCTCAACTCATCTCTAATATAACGCCTTATTTTGTCGTTGAAGGCCTGCATTCCCTCTATGGCTTCAAAGCAATTTTTCTCTTATGAGAAAAAAAATAAAAATACAGTTTAAAACATTAAATAATTTAAATATTGAAGAAAAAAATTTAAAATACAGTTGAAAATATTTAATAATTAAAAATTATTTTATTATTTATACTAATATTTAAAGTCTTATAATTTATTTTGACTTTAAAAAAATTAAATATTTATTTTTTAATCATGTAAAAAAAAATTATATAGTAAAAAAATTAAATATTATTTTTTAATCGTGTCGTGTCGTGTTATACGTGTTATAGGTGTGTCATGTTAGTATTTATATCTTAGGCACGTTTATTAATCATGTCGTGTTCATGTTTAGTCTAATTATATAACACGAATTGCCAGCCCTAAACATGATGCTTACCTTGTAGAAGACTTGAGACCATCGAACACTGAGGTCATAACTTTAACTTTACTTATGTACCTCACATCAAGGAGGTCATAGCTTTAACTTTATTTATGTACCTCACGTCAAGGAGGCTAGTACGATACTTTCTTTTTATCTTTAGTTTACCTTCTTTTTAACTTTAGTGAGCATATCAAATGCTAATACATCATATGCAAACACATTTTTAAATCATAACTTGTACGCTTTAATACATTATGTATTTCACATGCAAGTATACTTTTAGAATAATAATTTCAAATACATTGTAAATCTTTACTTGATCTTTTAAACTTTATGCATATTATATGCAATCATGCTTTAAACATAATAGTTGCAAATACATTGTAAATCTTGATTTAAATTTTAAAACCTTTTGCATAACAAATGTAAAGATACTTCAAAAACAACTTGGTTAATAATTGTAAACACATTTGCAAAAATAAATATAAGCATTTAAAAATCATTTACTTTATGCTGTAGGTGAGGTTTGAACTTACTTGTCAATAGCTCTAACATTCCTGTTTCCTTCTTTTTCCTTTTATTAGTTGGTTTTCGTGCCTTGGTCATACAACACCCAACTTATTAGTTACTTTTCATATTACCAAACTACTCGATTGATAATAGAACTTAAACATTAAACATTCATTCCTTTTAACATAACTTGTGTATTATCGATTTACTTTCTTTTACTTTGTATCTCACTGGTTTACCTTTCTTCTAATTAGCTTTGTAACCCACTGGGGTTACCTTTCCTTTTCTTAATTTCGTAACCCGTCAGGTTACCTTTTTCTTTACTTGATTTTATAACCCATTGGGTTACCTTTCTTTTACTTATTTTGAACATCCTTTATTAAATTTCCCATCTCATGTGATGGTTTCATTATTTAACATATTACAGAACATTTTCTATCTAAGAACATTTCACTAATTTGGAGTGTTCGGCTCCTCTTTAGCCTTTTTTTAAAAATGATGATTTTACCTTTAATGAGTTTTTCGTCAATTCCATAACTTGTTAAACTTTTTGCATAACTTTTCCTCTCTTTTCTTACATGTTATAGAAAAATTCCAGCTAAAGAGCATTTTTCAACATTGTGCGTTTCGGGTCCGTTTTGGCCCTTTTTATAAAATGACTATTTTGCCCATATTGGGTTTTAAATCTTTCGAAACCCATTTTAAAAAATAACTTTTATTTCTTTATGTCTCAAAATATTATAGAAAACAAAAATAATGGTTTTTCTTTCAATTAAATTTTTTTTCCAAAACGTTACAGTTTTGACCCGAAATTTGAAAATCTTTACGTTTTTGCCCCCAATGATCGTTTCTTTTCTTTCCTTGGCTAAACTTTAAATCCCTTAAAACTTAGCATCTATGATTACTCACTACCTTAAGTAGTGTAGGAATCCAATGTTCCCTGGAGAAAACCTAATTTCACACGATTTTATGGTTTTGGCTCGAAATATAAAAATCTTTACATTTTTGTCCCCAGACGAACAACGATCACTTTATACCAAAACGTTCAGTTTTTTACAAGGAATAAAACTTACAAAAGTTCCATGGTCAAATTCTAAACATTTCATAACGTTTTTATTTCATGAAATTTTGTGCTCAAAATTTCGTAAAATTCGTAACTCCTCAACCGAGCAGAACTTTGACAAACTATTCACGTTAACTTAACAGTTTTGATGAGTTCTGCAACTTTTATGTTTTAACTTTTTTTAAATTCCAACATTACAATAGAATTTTTGGCTGATTTTCAAATCTATAGAACTTTAGCAAAACTTTGCAATTTAGTTCTTTTAGAATTTTACAAAACTTTATTCATAAAAGTAGTTTCCCTCACTATTTTAGCAGTTACTATACCATTTTTGAAACATAAATTGGCCTCTGAGGCCCTCAAGATCCCATTCCTTTAAAACTAGTTAAACTTTGTGTAAAACATAAAGTTTACCAATTTTTCTACATTTAAATACAAATCCTCTACTTTCTTTCTTCCTATCATCATCACCATCATCATAAAGTATAAACCAATCATGCTATATTGTCCATCTTACATGTCATATACTAAAACATTTCATCAAATACTTGATATGCATAATAAATCATAAACTTTAGCTTAATTAAAAAGACTAGAATTTTACCTAATCCTTACAAGATGCTTGTCTTTTCTTTTCATTACTTGAAACCTTTCACAATTCCCTTAAAAACCATCTATAACATAACCCATGAAAATCTCATCCAAATCATGAACAAAACCCTTAAACATAATAGGAAAAGCTTAGGTTTTACCTTGAAAACTCTTAAATCCTTGTCTCATTCACTTGTTCTTGTTTCTTTGTATGCTTTTGAGGCTTGAATTTCATCAAAATCTTGAGAGAAAAAGGCCTAGAGAGTGACAATTTTTGCTAAGGAAGAAATGAGAAAAATTTCATAAAACCAAATCTTTTTAATTTTCAACAAGTCCTTGACTATTTATGGTCATCACTTTGGGGACTTATTTGTAAAGGAAAAATTGCCCAAAACATGTAGCACATTCTTCACCCTTGGAGTGTTCTCTTGTTTTTCTTTTCTTCCTTTTCTTTTTTTTTTCTTTCTTTTTAGTGACTAACCATACTTAGTCTCCCTTAAGCATCATTAAGGGTAAAGGTGGCAAGATTTGATTTGGCCACATTAAGAGAGTGTGGTGGCAATTTCTCATCCATTTTGGGTGTCCCATAGTAGGTCCCACATTTTTACACAGTCTAATTTTTATATTGATAGTATTTTTCTTGTACTGTTAGTATTATTTTCTTTACAATTCATGAGGTCCTACAACCTCCTATATTTATTTACATCCACCACATAATGTAATTCCTATATTGCTTAACTTTATGCAGTCTAAATTTATACCAACAATATTTTTCTTATATTGTCAGTACATTTTCTATATTGTTATGAGCTTATATAGCATTCTTTACTCATTCATGTCCTTCAAACAGTATTGATCCTATACTACATTAACTTTAAATAGTCTAATTTCTGTATTGCTTAACCTTAAATAGTCCAGTTCTTATACTGTATTATTTTTATAGTGTAATTTTTATACTATATACCTTTATTAGTGTACTTACTTACAGTGTATGATTCTAATACTGTATAATTTTTTATATTATTATACAGTATTTTTCTTAAACTGTATTTTGTCTTAACATAATCTTTAACTTATTACATTTTTAATGTACTAAAAATGCTCGGGTGTCACAATTTATTCTACCCTTTTTAATTTTTCAAAAATTTTTCCAACTCCTATTTAATATGATTACTAAAATGCCCTTGAAATTATTAATTAATTACAAAAATGTCATTTTGGCATTTTCTTTCAAACTTTCCCATGAAGGCCCTTCCCCACCTTCCTCTTGTTGTTTTTTTACCAACATTTAGACAATATCCCGCATTCAATGGAATGTCAATTATTTTCTTTTCTTTCTTTTTCTTCTTTTCCTCTTTTTAATCCCTCCTTTCTCTATCTCCCTCTTCTACTTCTTCTTCTTCATTCTTCTTCTTCTTCCCTGCTTCCTTTCTCCTCGTACGGCAACCACCATACTAAGAGAAACCCAAGAGACCAAACATCAAATCCCACCTATTTTTCAACAGAAATCATATAAATTTCATCATAGCAACTCATAGATCAATGAAACTTGGGGATATTCAATATCAAACAACACTTTTGAACTAAGTTTTGAGGTTAGATTTCTAAAACTTTAACTTTGTTTTTAAGTTGTATTTTGGTATGAAAATTGTGACAAATATGTTTTTGATGTTTAGAGATGATTATGTATTGTTTATATATAGTTTTTATGTTTAAAGAACAAATAAAGGGGGGGTTAAACCATTAGGATAAGGGTAGTTATTTGATAACTTATGTTTCAGAAATAATAAATATTTTTTTATAAAATTTGTAATTTCAAATAATTTTATTTTAATGAATATCCAACTTTTTTATTATTTTATTTCTAAATATTTTAAATTGTATTATTTATTTTAAAAATCTACTTTAACATATGTTGTACTAAAATAAAATTTGTATATTTCTATTTTATTGTTATTTTATAATTTACTAAAATTAAGTTGGAAAAAAAAATTGATATTCACATTTTTAGTATATTAATTATGACGGTACACTACTAAAAATAAATGATAAATTGACATAATTAAAAATTAAGATTTAAGTTAAAGTATGGTTATTTTATACTTTTTAGGATAACAGCATACTTGGAGCTTACGTGGTGAATTGTGTAAACTAGAATTATCAGTGGATATTTGTAAAAAGGTAAGGATTCTATTACTCCTCTTTTGTGAGGGCTTGATTAATTAAAATTTGATTGTTTTATGTTACAAGATATGTATATGATATTTTGAATGTATATGATTATAATCATAACACAATGAAGTGAAACTCGTCCTGCAATTGTACAGTGAAGAATATATTGATTTTGACATATGTTGTTGTAAACTAAAAAGCATAGTTAGGAAAATTAACTATATAATATGATGATGAATTATAGAGGAATAGTAAGACATGAAGAGGGCGGTGGTTAAATTCTTAGGCATAAATACCCTAAAAGGTAAAATAGGGGGAGGTGATGACGTTTCTTTGGGTCAAAAGTCAATAACGCACTATACAAAAATTGACTAGGTGAGGACTCGGAGCTTGATGTCCCCTCATCGAATGCGCTTGGAATGGTTGGAGAGTGTTAAGCGCACCCATTTGGGTTTCGATGAGTTGAGTGATGGATAGTCTAATGAACGTGGATACCTAGGAATAATGATGAATTAAAATAATTGTATATATATGTATAAGTATGAAACTCGGTAATGATTAACATATGGTATCCACGAAATATGATCAAAATGAATCTCATAAATTGAATACTTATGTGAACTAACTAACCATGTAGGTTTTATGTAGGTTTAATTTAGTAATGAATAAAACCTAAAGGTGAGTAATGGTTTTCCCTATTGGGCATGTCGATGCTCATCCCTATTATAGTTACATCTCTCAGGTGGAACTTAGTGTAACTTATCTAGGATCTTAGAATATTTATATTATGTGAGTAACCAATGGTGTTGTCACTTATTCCTCCAATCATAATACAATTCATGAGGTCCCATAACCTCTAATACTTATCCACATCCATCACATAATATAATTTCAATATTATCTCACTTTGTACTGTCTAAATTTATACTGATAGTATTTTTCTTATACTACCAGTATGTTCTTCATACTGCTACAACATTTTTTATTCATCTATATTCTCTAAACAGTATTATTCCTACACTGCTTTAACTTAAACCGTCTAATTTTTGTACTACTTAACCTTAAACTGTCCAATTCTTACACTGTATTACTTTTATAGTGTAATTTTTATACAATATAACTTTATCAGTGTACTTTTTTAGACTGTATTATTCTAATAATGTATAATTTTTCATGTTATTATACAGTATTTATCCTTAAATTATACTTTTGTTTTAACATAATCCTTAAGTTATTGCATTTTTAATGTAGTAAACATGCTTGAGTGTTACAGTTTATATATAGTTTTTATATTTAAAAAGCTGTTAGGATACTAAGAATTTGAGTAAAAGTTTTAGAAAATGAATTTTGAGTTCTTTGTGAAAAATTTTCATGTGAAAAACAACATGTCGTTTTCACAAAACTATATGTCGTTTTTTCAGAAACTATATATCATTTTTCACAGAAATTACACGTCGTTTTCTTTAAAATGACATGTTGTTTTTCCAAACAGAAATTTAATAAAAACAGAGGTTGGAATTTTGGGTTCTTTGTGAAAAATTTTGAGGTGAAAAACGACATGTCGTTCTCACAAAGCTACATGTTGTTTTTTACAGAAAT
Organism: Artocarpus hirsutus; assembly: GCA_946598075.1. Classification (NCBI taxonomy): domain Eukaryota; kingdom Viridiplantae; phylum Streptophyta; class Magnoliopsida; order Rosales; family Moraceae; genus Artocarpus; species Artocarpus hirsutus. Next base: position 54,760 of record CAMOHE010049340.1, read on the forward strand.
TGCATGTTGTTTTCTTTAAAACGACATGTCATTTTTCTAAATAGAAATTTAATAAAAACACCTCAAGAACAAATAAAGGGGTTCAAACCACTAGAACAAGGGTAGTTATTTGATAACTTATATTTCAGAAATAGTAAATAGTTTTCTATAAAGTTTGTAATTTCAAATAATTTTATTTTAATAAATATCCAACTTTTTAATTATTTTATTTCTAATTAATTTAAATCGTATCATTTATTTTAAAAATATATTTTAACATATTTTATACCAAAATAAAATTTGTATTTTTTTATTTTATTGTTATTTTATAATTTACTAAAATTAAGTTGGAAAAATATTGACATTCATATTTTTAGTATATTAATGATTATGGCACACTAATAAAAATAAATGATAAATTGACATAATTAAAAATTAAGATTTAAGTTAAAGTATGATTATTTTATATGTTTTAGGATAACGGCATACTTGGAGCTTACGTGGTGAATTGTGTAAGCTGAAAATTATTAGTGGATATTTGTAAAGAAGTAAGGATTATATTACTCATCTTTTGTGAGGGTGTGATGAATCAAAATTTGATTGTTTTACGTTACAAGATATGTATATGATATTTTGAATGTATATGATTATAATCATAACACAATGAAGTGAAACTCATCCTATAATTGTATAGTGAGGAATATATTGATTTTGACATATGTTATTATAAACTGAGAAGCATGGTTAGAAAAATTAACTTTATATATATGATGAATAATAAAGGAATGATAAGACGTAAAGAGGGCGGTGGTTACGTTCTTGGGCATAAATACTCTAAAAGGTAAAATAGGAGAGAGGTGATGACGCTCCCTTGGATCGAAAGTCCCAGAACACACTATACAAAAATCGACTTGGTGAAGACTCAAGGCTTGATTTCCCCTCACTAAACACCCTTGGAATGGTTGGAGGGAGGTTAAGCGCGCCCACTTGGGTTTCGATGAGTTAAGTGATGAATACTCTAATGAACCTAGATACCTAGGAATAATGATGAAGTGTAATGGTTGTATATATGTATAAGTATGAAACTCGATAATGATTTACATACGGTATCACGAAATATGATCATAAAGAATCTCATAAATTGGATAATGATGTGAACTAACTAACATGCAGGTTTAATGTGATAATGAATAAAACCTAAATGTGAGTAATGATGTTCCCTACTAGGCATGTCGATGCTCATCCCTATTATATTTACATCTCTTACGTGAAACTCAGTGTAACTTATCTGACAAGGAATAGAAGACAACACCGCTGGTTCTTTTGGGAAGATCTTAGAATATTTGTAACTAGTCCAAATCATGTAAGAATTATAAAACTATCTTGGTGGATGTGTTAAGTTATATATGTGATTGGGAACTGTGTTGTAGTGATGATGACTGTATTTTAAATATTTAGTGCTATATTAAAACTATGGTTTGTATTTAAAGTTTATTCTTATTATCTATTTATTTCAAAGACCCATGAGTATTGTTAAAATATTTTGAAATGATTTCGTATTTAAATTTATTCTTTTTTATTTAATACTGCTAATTTCTACATAGGGTTGTTACAGAATTAGGGGCGTTACAAAATTAGTATGTTTTTAATTGCTCTTTTCTTTTTTCCTTCAATGCCTTTTATTTGCTCTCGATAAGATTAAATTAAGGTGTCTAATTCATAATATATTGGCTAATAATATTTTATATAGGCAGCGTTCTCTCATAGCCGTTGATACATGCTAGTCCCAAACTAGTGATTAAATTGTTTACTAAATCCGTAGTACCCTCTGCATTATCGACGCGCTTCAAATTAAAAACCTTCCCATGTCCTAACTATGTTTACATATAAAAATTATTACTGCAATCCATATGTATTCATGGAAAGAAAACATAAGTACAGAAGAAAAATAGAACAGATAATGTCCTAAGAGTCACATATAATAATAATCATTAACATATTGAAAAAGAAAAAAGGCAAAACAAAACCAAAAGAAAAAAAAAAAACGAGCTACACTATTTATTTGTTAAACCAATAGCCAAACAGCCTAGCGTCGAGATCAAAAATTATCCTTCTATGATAGGTGTCAATTATGTTCTACAGTACCACTTCAAAATACAGCACTACATTCGTATTATTTTGATATATAAAAGTAGACTTAATTCTTTCACAAAACTGTACATTTAACATTTAAAACTACTCTTTTTACAACTACTATTCCTCTAGTTCAACCCGCACACAATATATATATATATTTTTTAAAAAAAGAACAGCCTAGTGGGAACGACGCAATTAATGGAATAGAACAGCTAAGGTCCACCTAATTTTGACTCAGTAAAAAATATAATAATAAAGAAAGAAAGAAAGAAAAGAAAGATAAAAGCTCTGCGCAATTTTCGAAATATAGATAACACCACAATATATCATAATTAGGGAAAACGTGGTACTGACTGTGTGAATTGTCCATAAAATTCAAAGATAAATACTACGTGGTGAGTACGTGTTCTCTCAAGAAAATTACTTCTTCTGTCGTTAAGTTTATGGTATTGTTGGTATTTTCGGTGCTTCTTTTTTTTTTTTTTTTAATTTTCTTTTAGGGCGTGAAACGTGAAAATGAGACATGATTGTTGCGGGTTAAAACCTATTTTACTTCCCAAAAAAAAAACAAATTGTTTTAACTTCATTGATGACCCTAAAATAATTGGTGTAAGTTGTGGTTTCGTTGCGATAGTTTTGTGAAAGTAACTTTCATGGGGGGCCAGCAGATCCTCATGTCTTACACGATCTCGGACTTGGAGACGCGGCAGTACTATTGGACACACAGAATACCCAATAGGCGCACGGAGGAGTGGTTTCCATCTGGTAAGATACGGAGGCATGCCAGCCACACATGCTTAAAAAAAAAAAAAAAAAGAGCAGTTTGAAAAATCAATCACTAATGCTCAATTTTTTTTTGCTATAATTATTAAAAATTTTACGTTAGATTTATAGTTTTATATTGATGAGTTAAAATTAATGTTTGAAACATTCTATATAAACCCTGTGTATTCAACTTTTGGACGTCAGGGACTTAACCTCCACCATTACAAGAAAACAGCTTGATCTGACTTAAAATTATTTTTTCTACACAATTGATGACCGGACACAAAGCTGGTATTTCTTTCAGTTTCAAAGATAGCAGAGAATGGAACATCACAATTGATACATCCGCAGGTTACATATTTTAAATGCGGTGGAGTTTCTGTAGGAGTTGGAAAGGAACATCACGTGGTGGATGGATCTTCCGGTCTCCATTTTGTGAATTCATGGGCAGACGTGGCTCGTGGCATTGACCTCAAAGCTTCACCTTTTATTGAAAGAACACTTGTTCGTTTTAGAGGCCGACTCAACCAGTTTTTGATCACATCGAATATCATCCCACTCCAACCATGAAAAGTGTGGCCTCGCAAAAATACATGAAGTCTAAGACTTCTACCTCGATTGCTATTTTTAAAATAACCAAAAAACAACTCAATGCACTCAAGAACAAGTTCAAAAAAAAGGGAAGTTCGGTGAACTATAGCTCGTATGAGATGCTAGCGGGTCAAGTTTGGAGGTGCACGTGCAAGGCACTTGCGCTATCCCATGATCAGGAGGCAAAATTGTTTGTTGTGGTTGATGGGAGGGCTAGATTGCAACCCCCAAAGATATTTTCGCAACGTGATTTTAACAACCACGCCAATTGCTTTTGCGGGTGATCTTGTGTCAAAACCAACTTGGTATGTCGCTAGCCAAATTCACAAGACCTTGGTGAGGTCGGACAATGAGAACCTAAAATCAGCAATTGACTGTCTAGAGATTCAGCTTGATTTATCGGTACTTGTTCGTGGGGCCCACGCTTGTAAGTGCCCAAATCTTGGGATAACTAGCTGGGTTAGGCTGCCAATTAATGATGCTGATTTTGCGTGGGGCCGGCCGATTTTCATGGGGCCCGTTGGGATCATGTTTGAGGGCTTAGCTTATGTGCTGCCAAGTCCAACAAACGATGGGAGCTTATCCATTGCCATTGGTTTGCAGCCGGAACACATGGAAGCTTTTGGAAAGCTTAGATACGACGTATGATCATGGGATGGAATGAGAAATCACTAAATATAGGGGGCTTGGGTTTTTCCTTAAGTTATTGCCGTTTTGGTAATTAAATATTTGGTCTGTGATCTTTTCCTTTCTTTGGTATTATTGTGTAATGTGTACCACTTTTTTGATATTCTAAGAATGCTCAAACTCGAGCAGTGCTTCATTGCTTCCTAATGAATTTATATTTTATACACAACAAAACCTGAGAAAAAAATACCATAAAAAAATTGAAAACTAAGAAGAGTCATATGGCCAGGAGATTTGCATGCGAAAAGTTTACTAGCAACGGATTCTAGTTCTTAATTGTGAATTTGCATAAAATTATTAATTTCTTCATTCTCTCAATCTAGCTAGCGGCAACTGCCTCCAACATATTAAATTCAAATTAGTGACCAACCAACATATAATTTCTAAAGGAACGGAGATGCGAGCAGAGTGGTTAATAAAAATTAGAAAGGATGAAAACTCTTGCACACCGCGAAGTGGACCCGCGCACGGGCGAAAAGAAGTTACTTGTCCTTAAATAATAATAATAATAATAACATCATCATCACCATCATCATCATCATCATCACCATCATCATTATTATTATTATTATTATTATTAGTAGAAGGCATGAAAGATCGGTACAGGAGAAACACTATAACAAGCAAGCCTTTTAACGACCACACCTCTTTGTCGTCACTAAAATTGTTGAAGCGACAATGTGTTATTACTAATCTATCAGAGCTTAAAATTTGTGGAAAGAACTTTTAGTGATAACAGTATATTGTTGATTTTTAACAATGACATATTGCAATGAATCGATGACAGGAATAAAATAATTTAAAGTTTTAGGCACCGCATCTGGCATGGCACCTACTTTGGAGGGTTTTTTTTTTTTTTTTGTTTAAGGAGCTCCCACTTAGTATAAAAATAAAAGAAATCGTGCACATGCACAAAATCATGCAACCAACCATGAGTTAAGTCAAAATTAATTCTAATTAAAATTTTTAATTATTACAGTATAAAATCTAACATATTTTTATACTAACATATTATAATTTTTAGTTCAGTTTTGATTCTAACTGCATTTTGTAAATGCATTATACACTCAAGTAACCACGCAAGATAATTGGGGACCATACATTGACGTAAATTGGAGTTTGACGGGGGTAAAATTGTCTTCACGATATGTTTTCAACTTGTCAAATATTCCAATCCTGCGTGGCATAAATTTCTCCCAAGGGATTTGGTGGCATGCAGCATAATTATTAATTGCGTGGGTCCCATCTGCTCTAACAAGTTGCAACGCAACATTTAATTTTAACTTGATTTATTCAATGAGAATGTGACTTTACATTAGCCACTGACGTGGTTATTTTTCATCTATTAAAGCCACTGTCGTTGGTACAGTCCTGCCAATGAGTAGTGCCACGGAGGGATAATTTGAGAAAAGGAACAAAACAAAAAATAAAAAAATAAAAAATTGAGGGTATGGTTTCTCTTTTTTTTTTTTATCAAAAAATATATTTTTTTAGGTAAAAAAAATACCCTAATTTTTTCAAAAAGATAAAAAAAAAAAAACTGTAACAAAGAGTGGGAGGAACTTTTCAAGAACCAAACGTTAAAGAACGGAAAGCCCAAAAAAAAAAGAAGAGGATTTCTCTCTTTACAACAGTATACATTTTTAAACTGTTAAATGAATCTAATTAAAATTATTTTTTTCATAGATATCTATGGATATCGATAGGTTTCTTTTTTTAAGGTTTACACTAGATCAGAAATTGCCAGATAGTAAAAGTAAAAAAAAGAAGTGGAGGAAAGGTTAGTTATGGGGCTGAATATGAAGTAGTGATGGTATGTGGGCACCACTCACGACGGCTATCTATTCATAAGCCTTTTTTTTCCATGTGATCTCATGCATCCTTTTTAGATTTTATAGAATCAAAGCTATTTCAAAGCATTGGATCTGTCGGCGAAGATCTGGATGAGGTGAAAATGAGGAAAAAATTTTTAGTTTGAAGTACTTTTAACTCAGATTTTTCTAATTATATAGCTTTGCTTTTGTATTAGTTTTAATCAACTCATGAGAAGCCAACTCAACGTACCTTGTGTTTGTTTCATCAGTTTGAATCAAATCGTTTGTGTTCAAATTGGTTTTGTTAAAATGTTTTCTCGTGCTAGGTTACCTCATTTACAGTGTTTATTATTATTATTATTATTATTATTATTATTATTTCTTGGATTTTGCTGGAAAAGTTGGGTGGGTCCAGCCCTATACGCACGTGCAGACTCCCTTTTCCTGGTGGGTTTCTATTGACTTGTATAGAGAAAACTGAAAAGAAATTGATTACGCGCAGCTAGCTAGTTAGATATTATTACAGATGATATGAAGATCAAGGTGAAGGAGGCAATAATGGTGAAGCCAGCAGGGACGACGCCTCGGCGGTCTCTTTGGTTGTCGGACTTGGACCTTTTGTACGAGGAATGGTACATCCCGATAGTTTACTTCTTTAAACCCAGCGGAGACTCCAACTTTTTCCACCCCACTATCCTTAAGGAAGCCCTTGGTAAGGCTCTTGTCCTATTCTATCCTCTTGCAGGCCGCTTCAGGCGCGATGACGATGGCCGTCTCGAGATCGACTGCAACGGCGAGGGAGTCCTCTTCGTCGAAGCCGAGAGCAGCTCCATCGTCGACGACTTTCGAGATAATTATTTTATGCTGTCGCCGGAGCTCCGGAGTCTCACTCCCCATGTCAACTCCTCTGCGGGCAATATTTCTTCATTCCCCTTTATGGTGTCTCAGGTATAAGTAACATCACATAGGATATGTATGGACTTTATACTTCTAGCAAAAAAAAAAATTAGTATTTTATTATGGAATTCCGTTCCTATGATATGTATGTGGAGTTGGTGATAGAATTTCCACTACGTATATTCTGGCCATGGAAATATGACATTACTAAAAGGAAAAAATGCTGACAATATTTATTTTTGAGAAAAAAAAGGATATTTATCTTTTCATATCTTGATTTTGTCAAATGTATTTATAACTTCATATTATATTTAATACACATATCTATACCAAACTTTAGTCAATAGTTGATTTTTACATTTAAAATAACTAAATTATCATCAAGTAAAAAAAAACAATTAAAACTTTTAAAAAATAAAAAGAAAACAAAAACAAAATTACACAAAGTACCCATCTTTAAGGGTACTTTATACTTTTTTTAAACAAAAAAATCTTGGTATCAAGTTTTTGTTTTCAAGTTCTTAAAGTTTTCTTATTTTATAATTTGAGGATATTTTAGACAATTTTTCGGTTAAAATTGAAGGATGATAACAAATGTATAAATTTGTGAATTAAATTTAATATGAAGGTGTACATTCGACGAGATCAAAAACTGAAAGTATAATATTTAAATAAACCTAAAACATAGGTTATAAAAATGTAAATAACCCTCCAATGTGTGCTCCAATTTGGGTGTGAAAATTAAAATTTTCAAAACTCCATAACTTGCATAAAATTTGGAGACTTATTTCATAGGTCCTCCTTCGCTGCTGAATAGAAGAGGGGGTGGATAAGCTAATTCTCATAGATGTTTATTTGTCAAGATGTCCATCTAAATTGGAGGCAATTATAGATGCTATAACATAGCTTTGCTTCGTAAGAAAATATCTCAAAGAAATCTATTAAGGTTGAATTAGATCTCGACATTTCTAAACAAGGATATCCAAAACATAACCTTACATAAATAAAGAAGGAAGGTACAATTTAGTTACAAGTCTTTACATTGAAGTGTAGAGTTTAATTCTCACAATTCAAGTTCAAGTAAGGGGGAAAAAAAAAACAAGCATGCGCCATAAATATGAGTTCTTGTTCGAGTATTCATATATGGCATGTATATGTGTGTGTGTGTATATATATATATATCAAAAATTTTTTGTTGATATTATGGGATCCAATGATATGCAGGTTACATACTTCAAATGTGGTGGAGTTTCCCTTGGCATCGGGGTGGAGCATCGCGTAATCGATGGGCAGTCTACTTTTCACTTTGTGCATACATGGTCTGAAATTGCTCGTGGAGTAGTTGACGTTACAGTTCCACCATTTTTAGATAGGACAATACTTTTTCCTCGAAACCCCCCACAACAAATATCCAATCACATTGAATACCAAAGATTCACTCAAGCCGAAAGTAACCCTACTTGTGTATATGATCATTCCTGTAAGATGGCTGTTTTCAAAGTAACTACCGAGCAAATTAAAATGTTGAAAGCCAAGGCTAGGAAAGAACTAGGTAGCAATACAACATTTGGTTATAGCACATACGAGATATTGGCAGGCCATATTTGGAAATGCACTTGTATCGCACGCAAGCTTCCTATCGATCAAGAAACTATAATGTTCTTTCCTATCAATGGAAGATCTAGACTACAACCCCAGCTTCCACCTGGCTACTTTGGCAACGTGGTCTTCTCTGGAGTGTCGTATTCTGTGGCCGGTGATCTTCAATTGAAACCGTTATGCTACGCGGCAAGTCGTGTTCATGAAGCTTTGGTGTCACTAGACAATAATTACCTAAGATCAGTAATAGACTACCTAAAGCTTCATCCTGGTACAAAGCGCTATGGTCCTAATGATTATAAATCTCCAAATTTTGCATGTGCTAGTTGGCTTGGTTTTCCAATTTATGATGCTGATTTTGGATGGGGTAAGCCGTCTTACATGGGACCTGGTGGAATGAGTATGCGCGAGGGGGGAGCAATTATTTTTCCTAATAATGCTGCAAGCAGTGTTATAGCTATCTTCATAGCTCTACAACATGAACCCATGAAGGTGCTTGAAAAGTTGTTTTATGACGGTTTTTATGAAACAGAGCAAGTGAACAACTCATTCGGCCGATCTAATCTGTAGTAGGACAAGGAAGGTCGACCAATATATGCTTTATGTATAATTTTAAAAAATTATGTTATTTTTTATTCTATCGTTTTGCCTTAATTTTGTTGTTGTTGTTGTTGTTGTGTGTGTGTGTGTTTTTTTTTTTTTTTTTTCATGTACCACCATAAGTTGCTGTATGAATTACTTAATTATATTGTCGGTTGGAATGTGATTTTTTTTTTTTTTTTTTTTTGTATTTTTCCATTTGGAATTAAGCAGGTAAAAATGTTCAGGGATAAGATCGGTGGTCCCAATAGCACTTCCGTTAAGCTTTGGGCTGGACAATAATCCCTTTTTTTTATAAATAAAAAAATTGAGAAGTGCAAGCCTGGAAACTAGCAAAGAAAGTAGTTCAACTATTGAGCCAACGTGTACTCATAGGACATATAAACCACACAAAAAATATTGGTTGTTCCGAGAGATAAGACGTGAAAGAGTATTGTCAATATTTTGCAGAACACCTTAATTAAATCTTCCCTAATATGTGAATTCTAACTGATACTCAGTTTTCATAAATTTCACTGAATAGTTTTTTTTTTTTATATATATATTTAAGTAAATAACAAGTTTTTAAATATTTTGAAGTAAATAACGTTTTACCAAGTAAATAATCTATTTCGTCTCACTAAATACTTTTATTTACATATAAATATTTACTTTATTTTATTATCCTTAAATTATATTATTGTCCAAGATTTTCAAAATTAGGAAGTGTCAGGAAGCTAGAAATTAGGAAGTCAGTGGATCAAATTTTCAAAATAAGGACCTAATAAGTTTCATATTTTGGGGACTCAATTGTCCAAATTCTTAAAGTGGGGAATCAATTGTGCCAAAGATTAAAAAAATTCGGGATTCCAAGTAAAAGTAATTTTTCAATTCTTGAAACTCCCTTATTAATTCGTACTTAAATAAGCGGTTGTTGGTGGTAGTCTAGCAGTGCTTCTTTGTATGACTCCAACATAACGTGTAGAGCTTAACTCTCTGCTTCCTTTAGTCCAACGTGAGTGTGTGCGTGTGTGTGTGCGTGCGTGCGTGTGTGTCTGTTATGGATATACGCATGTTTATGTGTATGTGTATGTATGTATGGATGTATGTATGTGTATGTAAGCTGTGTGTGTCTATATGTGCATGCAGATGGGATGGTTTTCAATTTTTTTTTTGAAAGAAATGAGTCATAGGCATGAGAAGAGTATGTTGTATTGTAACAGTATGCTGTATTGTGACAGTTGGAGTGCTCTTCACTTGACAAAAAATCATTTTATGACAAAGCATATACAGAGTTATTTTCATTAGACCAACCGTAGATAATGGAGTCTTAATGCTTGAGAATGAGAAGATTCAGGAGTGTCAAATCTAGCTAATATGTTGACAAAAATTGTTTCGATTAAGGAACTTAAGTTGTGCACAACTTCAGTAAAATCTCTATCTTAAGGATTGAGGAGTTATTGCTGCTACAAAGAGGAGGCATTGATAGTGAATTAGTCTTGTTGTCAATTTTTCTAACGCAAGTGCACATATCGTTAACAAGTAATAAAGAGTGAGCAGAGTATTGTTCCTATAAGGATTGTGTTGATCTAGCTAAATATCAAAATTGGTTAACTCTAAAATTATTTGAACAATCAAATATAAATAAAAAAATAACAAAACAAAACAAAACAAAAATAAATAAATAAATGAAAACCTAAATAATAAAAGACTAGGGCATCCAATTTCACCTAAATTAATCCTATTCAAATTATCTAATTTAATAAACTAATATTTACTCCTATGCTGATAACAAATTTCTCTTAGGTAGTCATTAATCTTTTTCAAGCATTAATAATTTATCCCAGTTAGCAAATCTCCTACATCTCTGTGAAAACTCTAAACTTACCAAGATTCATTAAGAACAAGAAATTCACCAGTTATACAAGTCTATAGATATCTCTATCCTATGACGATCTCATGGCATTCAATCATGGTCTAATTTAATTATCGTTTCTTTGCCTCAAATTAAATCACAAATTACGCAAAAGGAGCGCAAACTTTTACAAGCATTAAGATTAAATTAAACACTCAGCATAGAAAACGAATAAACATCAAATTGAATTAAATTAAATAAAAGTGAACAATTATAATCTAGCTACATCATAGCTTTAAAAAAAGGGAAATTAGTTCCTAATAAAAGTAAAAACAATCTAAATAATATCTTAAACATGATGAGTGAAAGAAAAGAACTCTGTTTGGATGCGAATTTGATTTTCGTCTCTAGGTTACACCTTTCTTATTCCTCAAAGCAGTGAATTCCCCCTCTTGTTTGTAGTTTTTTCCCTCTTAAAATTTGTGATTCAACCCTCTATAATGTTCTATTTATAGGCTAGGGTTTGAAAGGATAATTTTAAAATAAAATTAAACTGAAAATTAAATTGGAATCGCAATGGCACCGAGGCATAATTATTTGGCGCCTAGGCGCTAAGATTGTAGCGCCAAGGTACTAAAAAGGCTTGTAAAGAATTTTTCGAACTAGCACCTAGGCACTATTACTGCAGCACCTAGGCTTCGAAGTAGCGCCTAGGCACCAAGATTGTAGCGCCTAGGCGCTACATTATTGCTTTGTCTCTTTCACAAAATGGCACCTAGGTGCCCAAGTTATGGTGCCTAGGCGCTATGCTCTCCGGTTTTTATATGAAATTTCATCTACAAGAGCATCTACGGGTTTATAAGCTGGTGTCTAGGCTCATTTTGTTCTCGAGTCTAATTTCGCTCATTTTTTGATCCTTTTTGCCCCGTACTTTGCCAATATGCTTCTTTTTCCTCAAAATCTACAAAAAGCATAAAATACTATCAAATTCTCATAAATTGCTCAAAACTAACAAAAATATTAAATGAGAATCATCTAATTAATTAACCTAAAACTAACTTGTTAAATACTCTCAAACTTAAGATTTTGCTAGTTCTCGAGCAAAAGACACAAACGAAAAACAAAGAACGGGACTGACACTAACACCCGACATAGTTTGAGCATCAATTTAAATTTTCCTCACACTTAGCCTCAAAGATTGCGTAAAGTTTATGACTTAAAGGAAACTCTAACCATTGTGATCATAAAAAAAAAAAAAAAATCAATTTAAATTTCAATTTTACCATACTCATAATTCCTTGAGTGTGTGTGTGTGATGCCTGTAGCACTTATGTACCTACACTCGAATTAGTTTATGTCAATAAGCTTGTTATGAAATATCTCTAGATTAGTGAAATTTATGAACTCCATAGGCTATTTTACAAACCACTCTTCACTAATGTAGACTATTGCAACATCAAAAATCATCAGGACTTTATTCGGCTTGAAATGTGTGGTTAGGTAAAAAGGTGAGATAAAGGATATAATATAGCTCAAAAGTCACCCATAAACATATAATTTGTCTAAGGGCCTCATAAAAAAATCATTTTTTTCTTCCTAAGTACACCCCCAAACTTATATTGCACTCCCTTTATCATTCACATTCATTTAATGTATGTATTATGTTTTTTTTCTTCTCTTTTTTTTTTCTTTTTTTCTTTTTTTTTCTTTTTTTCTTTTTTTTATTTTATTTTTTTTTTGTTTTTTTTGACAATGAATAAACATGAACACACAATCCCTTGATAACAATACTCAAAACTATAAACATGAATACATAATCTCTTGATAACAATACTCAAAACTTCACCCATGAATGAATAATAGGAAAACATATTTCCTTGATAAGTTCTTCAAAACTCCACCCATCCTCCCGTAATGCCAACTACCTTTGTTGAAGTGTTGGGTTCCTCGATCGAAGCCTGGCGGGCATGTTGGATTAGTACCTGGGGGACATCCTAAGACCCTCTTATTCAAGAGGAAATGGGTTCAACTCTTGGGGGACGCGCTCTTTCATTGGAGGCAAATCTGAGCTGGGCCTCTCCCCAAGCAGGGTCCCTCTCAGCAATACGTTCGAGGTGCTCGCCAAGTTTCGACCGGAGAACCCAACACATCAACAACCTTCAAATAATTTCCTGAACAAACTAGCCACGTTTATGGGTGAAGGACTAAGTAGGATAAAATTATACAAAGGCTAGGATGATTATGTGAGTAACAAAGAAAATGGATAATAAGGCTCAATAGGATAATTAGTGATTAAATGATGTCAATGGTAGACTTGAAAGGCTCATACAGTCCAAAAATAGCCTAAATCATGTCCTTAATGTTGTGTAGCCTAGGATTTCGTCTCGAGTAGTTATCAAATAGGTTTTAGCATTCATTTAAGATCAAAAATATAACTTAATTAACATAAAATTCCTCTAAGTGTAGAATACTTAGGTAATCAAGGCGTGAGTGCTCAAAGTGCTCATGGAATCACAGCATGACAAACTGATCACAAGAAAAACAAGGATAGACCAACAACAACTATTATCTCTTAAAAGCCATATTCAATTTTAACCATCGTCTTATCATTGACCTCCTATGATTCAAGTTAAACAATGCTCAAATGACACAACTTTACTATCAAATGCAAAGAAAAGAAAAAAAAAAAAACCTAAACTAAAACATAATTAAACCATAATGACTAATTGACATAGACAAAACATAAAGCAACACACCAACCTCAAACTTGAACAATATATTGTCCTCAATGTAAAAAGAAAACAAAAATGAGAAAGGAAAGAACACTCCTTAGACTGAAGGTTGCAACAGCCTATTCCTCCTTGTCCTCATTCTCTTCATTATCTTCATTGAAAGTTGAGACTGTGGCAAAGTTGTCCAAGTTCATGTTTAGATGCATAGTACCCATGTGGTTTAGCATTTATGCTAGGTTGCAAATATGATTTCAGTTTTTGAATTTTTTTTAATCAAGTTGAGCACCTGATGTCTCCTGAAAACCTAAAATCGCCATAAATAAGACTTATATCATGATTAAGTTGCAAAATATAATAAAACTAAAAAAAAACAACTAACAAACTAAACAATATGATGAAAACTAAAATTGAAAAGGATAAAAAGCTTGGGTTGTCTCTCAAGAAGCTCTTGTTTTATAGTCATCAGCCTGACTCTCAAAGAAGCACTGGTCAAAAAGCGACCTTCGCCCATAGTTAGTGTTAAATAGTGCCACATATGGGTCTTGGTTATAAATGCCCTCAAACTTAGCGAGATTTAGAAGTGATTCGCACATTGCACCAACAACACATGTCTTTAAATAATGTTCTTTTGATGGGAACTTCATTATTGGCTCAAGCTTGAACATGGTGAGATATGATGGTGGTGACGTCCATGGCCAACACGAATCAGTTGGTGATCTATATATTGGAACCATTGATGAGCTCAAATCAACGGTCTTATGCGCTTCTATATCCTCCAATGACCCTCGTGGCTTCTCTTCATATAGGAATTCCTCTAATAACCCTTCTATTTGCTCTTGCCTTTCCTTTTAGCTATCCATTAGCATGCTTATGATTTGGTCTTCATAACAGTCATAATTTTGGATAGACTCCTCTTGATGTAGCAAATGTAGATCATTGTTGATCGAGCAAGAGCCCAACTCAGCAAATGGTTGAGCTAACACAACTTCAAATGGTTTTTGTTCTTCATCTTGAGGTTCTATTTCCTCTGGAGGCTCAAATTTCTGAGGTTTCACATAATCGTCATCAAACAAACTACATCCTTTATCGTTTTATGGCCACTACAAGGATTTGATGTTTTAATTTTCTCCTCTAAATGACTCTCCAAAATTGTGCTTTTTAAACATATTTGTTCATCAAGATATCACCTATAGTTAGAGATTTTATAACTTCCCTCAAGAGTGGCCTTTAGATGGTCTAAAGCAACTTCTAAAGGTATCGTCTCTTCTTGATATTGGCTACAGGATTGTTCCATCATGTTGGGGTGGATATTCGATGAAAGATTTTGGTTCCTCTCCCATTAGGAATTATGTATTGAAGAATTCAAATGCTAATGATAATTAAAGGCTGCCATATCCTTCAATAAGTAGTAAGCTTCATCAACGGTTTTTGAAAAGAAAGTATGACCGTCGAAAACTGCTCCTTTTTCCACCCAATCTCTAGCTTCAAAATGCAATCCTTCAATAAATATTTGGAGAAGAGCCCATTTTGGTAGGTTGTGATGTGGATACCGCTCAAGCATATCTTTAAATCACTCCCAAGCTGCATAAAATGGTTCCATATGTTGTTGGGAAAAACTTGCAAGGATATTCTGATGAAACATCATGAAGTTCCTTAGCAAACAAATTACTTAAAGAAAAAAAATTAGACAAATAAAAACAAAATAAAACAAATAAAAAATGTTCAAAGTAATCCTAGAGCTAATTGGTATCGATATTAACTAAATTAAACAACAATCCCTAGCAACAACGCCAAAAACTTATTGTCAATTTTTCTAAAGCAAGTGCATGTATCGTTAACAAGTAATAAATGGTGAGTAGAGTATCGTTTCCATGAGTATTGTGTTAATCTAGCTAAGTATCGAAATTGGTTAACTTTAAAATTATTTGAACAATCAAATATAAATAGAAAAATAACAAAAATAAATAAATAAATGAAAACCTAAATAATAAAAGACTAAAGCATCCGATTTCACTAAATTAATCCTATTCAAATTATCTAATTTAATCAACTGATGTTTACTCCTATGTTGATAACGAATTTCTCTTAGATAGTCATTAATCTTTCTCAAGCATTAATAATTTATCCCAGTTAGCAAATCTCATACGTCTTTGTAGAAACTCTAAACTTACCAAGGTTCATTAAGAACAAAAAATTCACCAGTTATACAAGTCTCATAGATATCTCTATCCTCTTATGGCATTCAATCATGGTCTAATTTAATTATCGCTTCTCAGTCTCAAATTAAATAACAAATTATGCAAAAGATGCGTAAACTTTTACAAGCATTAAGATTAGATTTAACACTCAGCATAGATAATGAATAAACATTAAATTGAATTAAATTAAATAAAAGTGAACAATCATAATTCGGCTACATAGTAGCCCTAGAAAAGGAAAATTAGTTCCTAATAAAAATAAAAACAATCCTAAATAATATCTTAAACATAATGTGTGAAAGAAAAGAACTCTATTTGGATGCAAAGATGATTTCCATCTTTGGGTTGCACAGTTCTTCTTCTCCAAAGCAGTGAGTTCTCCCCTCTTGTTTATAGTTTGTTCCCTCTTAAAATTCGTGTTTCAACCCTCTATAATGTTCTATTTATAGGCTAGAGTTTGAAAGGGCAATTTTAGAACAAAATTAAACTGAAAATTAAATTGGAATCGTAATGGTGCCTAGGCTCGATTTTCTAACGCTTAAGTGTTACAAAGGCTTGCAAAGAATTTTTTGAACTAGCGCCTAGGCGCTATTGCTGCGGCACCTAGGCTTCAAAGTAGCACCTCGGCTCCAAGATTGTACCGCCTAGGCGCTACATTGTTGCTTGGTCTCTTTCACAAAATGGCGCCTGGGTGCCCAAGATATTTTGTCTAGGTGCTATGCTCTCGGGTTTTTGTATAGAGTTTTATCTGCAAGGGCGCCTAGGAGCTCATAAGCTGGCATTTAGGCTCTATTTTATCCCCGAGTTTAATTTCGCTCATTTTTTGGTCCGTTTTGCCCCTCACAAAAATATTAAGTGAGAGTCATCTAAGTAATTAGCCTAAAATTAACTTATCAAGTCTCCAAGTGGAAGATTGTTTAAGTTGTGGAGTCTAATTGCCCTGATGATTATTACCTGAATTGGCCTTGTAAAATTTAGTTGTTCTAATTTTCTTATGTATAAAGGGGGATGTGAGAGCAAGATATTAGCTCAAATCAAGAATGAACCACTATAAATTTATGTGTTTTTTAATTGCTCTTTTCTTTTTTCCTTCTACGAATTTTATTTGCTCTCGATAAGATAAAATTAAGGTATCTAATTCATAATAAATTAGCTAAGAATCTTTTATATAGGCAGCGTTCTCTCATGGCCGTTGATACATGCAAGTCCCAAATTAATGATTAAATTGTTTACAAAATCCATAGTACTCTGTGCATTATCGACGCCCTTCAAATTAAAAACCTTCCCATGCCCTAACTATGTTTACATATAAAAAATTATTACTGCAATCCATATGTATACATGGAAAGAAAACGCAAGTAAAGAAGAAAATACAACGCATAATGTTATACGAGTTACATATAATAACAATCATTAACAAAATCGAAAGAAAAAAAAACAAACAAACAAACAAACAAACAAACGAGTTACATAATATTAGCCCTGAATAAGTTCCCCGGCACACTTTGTTCGACCGCATGATTCCTAAAACAACTTTTTAAATAAGTTCACTTGTTGAGGTTGCAGAGCTATGTTTTTAAACAAGAATCTTTGAGAGCCGATCATGATCATCATGATGACCAACTGCATTATCTCAGTTAGTACTTTTCACGGTCGACGTTGGTGTTGGTGTGTGCTTGCCGTATTCAGGGTGATTGAACATTACTTTCGGTGGATTGCATGCGTGCATCAAGCATTGTCCTGTCTATAAATGGTGGAATTGTAAAGTCAAGACCACTAGCAATTGTAGACCATGAATTCACAAAGTGGAAAATAGGAGATCCGTCCACCATTTGGTGTTCCACGGGAACACCAAGTCACACTCCACCGCATTGGAAATAAGTAACCTGCGTAATGAAAGACTTGCTCATAATCTCAACATGCGGAAACTAACATACTTGTGTGTGTACAATAACAGTTCTGATCTGATGAGCAACACCAACGACAAATAATTAGAAAGCGTGTTAGAGTAGCAAATAATTTACACCCGATAATCGAGCTTTTGGAAAATATATATAAGAAAGTAGAAGGTTTGGTAAATGATCCCACAAATATATCATGAATTAAAGCAGATACAAGCTCTTAATTAACATTATGTTAAAACTGAAGGGAAAAAGAAATAAAAGGAGTTTTAAAACCCCAAAACATACAACAAGAGAGGCAACAAATTACAACGACAAATATGAACTTGAAAAAGCCAGATCAACCTCACAAAAAATAAAGCCGATCGAGAGTCGCATTTTTTAAGACTCCAACAGAACATGCCTTGCCAAAATGGGTATATATATGTATGTATGTATGTATGTATGCATATAAATTAGGATTTGACATTGTTAGAAGTAAAGTGCCTAGATATTATTATTTATACTTGCAACGCCAAGAAAGGATATGATGAAATTCCAGATGCACAGTAGTCATGAAGAGTGGGAATGAGCCTCTGGAGTTCCAGCGTGGCGACAAAATCACCGAAGTCATCGATGACAGAGCTGCTCTCGGCTTCAATAAACTGGACGCCCTCGTCGTTGCAGTTGATCATGAGACGGCCGAAATCGTCATGCCTAAAGCGCCCTGCTAGGGGATAAAATGGGACAAGAATCTTACTAAGAGCTTCCTTAAGGGCTGCAGAGTCGAAAAAGTTGGAGGAGGAGGAGCCCGGTTAGGTCTGTAAAAGTAGACAACTGGGCTTTGCGTCGGGGGGAGCAGCAGGTCCAAGTCCGACAGCCAAAGCAACTGCCGTGGCGCCTTCTTCACTGGCTTTACCATTGTCATCTCCACCTTTAGCTTCATCTTCATTTTTATCTTATATATATTCCTTGACAAATAATATATTTTTGTAACCAAGATAAATTAAGAATCAGAATTGTTGAAGATGTGGAGACTAATTGGACAAGCTTGATTGAAGAAGCATTTAGAAGAAAAGAAAACAAAGATGCAGGTACTCCTGCCAAGGATGAGAGCTTATCTCTAAACATAACTCTGCAACCTCAACAAGTGAACGTATTTGAAAAGTTATTTTATGAGTTTGGTAGCCAGGAAATTATTTAGGGCCAATATTATGTAACTCCAATGACATGCATTATGTTTTCTTCATTACTTGTCTTTTCTTTCCATCGATAATGCATGGATTACAAGGTTAATTCTTAATCAACGTTCCTTTTGTGTTGCAGCTTGAACTCGCAGTTACATCTTTTTTGCTCATAATTATTTGTGTTCAAACTTTGAACCAAACTACTTATATATAAACATTTATGACGCAGGAAGTTTTTTAATTTGACATGGATAATACACTGGAAAACAATATTTGTTTTGTGCCTTTCCTCTTGGTATTAGCTTTGCATTTGAGAAGTTGAACCAATGGGGAATTTTCAAGCTATTCAGAGTGCGGCGAACAAATACTAGGATTACGTTTGATATTTGAATGTGATTTTATCCCACACCTTTTTGCCTTAATTTGTTGTTGTTTTATTATTACTACAACTATTCTAGTTTACTACTATGGACTTGGTCTTTTACGACGGTTTTAAACCATCGTGGAAAACTTTCATGATGGTAACTGTCATGAAAACCTTCGTCATGGTACAAAATTAAGTTTTCACAACAGTTTTTTACCGTCGTAGAACATCCGTATAGGCGTCAAATTTAGGTGTTTCGAAGGACCTCGATTACGACGGTTTGTTATAAAAGCCGTCGTGAAAATAACAATTTTACATGATAGTTTTGGAAAAAAATCGTCGTGAAAGGTGATGTTTCTACGACGGTTTTTTAAAAAATCATCGTGGAAACTTGGTATACCACAACCTTACATAAAAACATCATGTGTGGTAGTGTTTTCATGACAGTTTTTAACTAAAACCGTCGTGAAAAATTAGTCGCACATAAAAAAAATTGCCTAAATTTTTGATTTCTTATGAGATGGCCAGCCCTGTATGTTATCCATTTCTACAAGGCTTTGATTGCATACAAAAAATGATGCATATTGAAATTACAAGGTATTTACAAGATCATTTATATTTGAACTACTTTGCATAATCATTTATCTACTATCTCTATCTAAATTTGACATACTTATTTGCAAATTATATCCACTCAATTTTAACTTCATTTATATCCGTATGTATATAAAATTCCTTTTTTGCTAGGGCTTGTATACCGTTATTAATTATATCCTACATGAAACGTAGAATAAAGGCCCGTTTGTTTCGATAACTCTTTGGATTCTTTGGACTCAAATTTGAATTTGAGTATTAAGAATCTTTTAGATACGTGTTTGTTTTCCCAAAATTTGAATCATTTGAGTATCAAGAATTCAAGTTTTCAAAGTTCTGACTCCCCCTAAATTTTTGATACTCGGATATGTCTGCTACAGTAAAAACTAAAATTCTCTCTTTTATATTTGAGGAAAAAAAATCATAACTTCTTTATTTGTTATCCAATAGAGATTATTCTTTTTTTATTGTGTTTATAGTGAAGAGAGGAATAAATTAAGATCTATATTGCATATTTTTTAGCATCATTAACATTAACATTTTATTAGATTGTTGATAAATTAAAAACTATTTTCACTACCTCTTCAAACAAAAATTCTAATTTTATTTCATACTCAGATTAAAACTTAAATGCACATCCAAACATCAATTCGGATAACAATTAAATTCACTAACTCAAATCCTAATTCAAATTACACTAACTCAAATCAAATCATTAATTCGAATTATTTACTAAACGGACCCTAAAAAAACCATATTTTATATTTCTTTGTTGTTTAGGGAATTTCTATTGTTGTTGTTGTTGTTGTTTATATACCACTATATGTTGCTATATGAGATATTGTATTGTCTGCTAGAGTGTGTTTTTTTTTTTTTTTGTTTGCTTGTTTTTTTTCTTTTTTTTTCTCCCCTTTTGGTAGTCAAGCAGGTAGGACTATGCATGTGGCGCAAATTACATGACAAGAAGCCGAAAGAAATTATCCATTCATGTTCAACGCGTGTTGTTTACAAATATGACATTTCACATGATCTCTTCTTACGCATAATTACATAACATTGGTAGATCCGGACCCCACAAACCTCTCCCACGGATTTCGTGGCATTGCAGCATAATTATTAATTGCACGGTCTCCTACGCTGATCCAAGTTGCGACGACACAACATTGTTGTCGTAGAAAGCTTACCAGTATCTTGTTATTTTTGTCGTTTAAACATGGCATGTCGTTTTATATCCCCTTGTTGTTTTTCAAACGTTGCTGTCGTTTTCCAGTGTATGTTTCTTTGTGCATTCTTAGTCTTTTTCAATTGTGATGTCATCTGTAGTTTTGTGGCTCTCCCGTTTCTGTCATCCTATAGTCAGAGAATGCATCTTCCCTCGTTAATTCTATCATTCAAGAACGAAAATTTTTTATTTTGATGTATTATTGTTCTTAGGGGGTTTATATGTATCATAGAGACATACAAACTGACAAAAAAAAAAAGGACTCTACTCTATTGTCAATATATACATGATCAGTAATCAACACATTGTTCCAATACAGTGGGCTTTAGTCGTCCTCTTCAATGGTGGGCCTAGACCCAGATCCACTAGAGGATGCGGGCTTCCCAAACCCACCAGCTTTCCGCCCAGACCCCGACCCCATCCTTGCCCATACATTTTGGCAATGATGGGATTGCACAACCCCTCCAATTGATTCAACTTGTCCTCAAACTCGTCCACCTCTGTCAACTGATTCCTCTCCACCCACTCCGTCGTCTCCTCTACCGCCTTCTCAATTTTCTCATTCTCCGCTGCTTCCAACTTCCCACCTTTCTCCTCTTTTATCATGTTCCTCACACCGTAAGCATAATTCTCCAACACGTTCCTTGCCTCCACTTTCTTCTTCACCTGCTCATCTTAAGCCTTGTACGTCTCCGCCTCTTGCTCCATTATCTCAATCTCGTCTTTGCTCAGCCTTCCTTTGTCATTGGTAATCGTGATCTTGTTCTTCACCCTTGGGGTCTTATCCTCCGTGGAGACGTCGAGGATTTTGTTGGCGTCAATGTCGAAACAGACGTTGATTTGAGGAACGCCTCTTGGAGCTAGTGGAATTCCCTTGAGCTCAAACCTTCCTAAAAGGTTGTTTTCTTTTGTTCTGGCTCCCTCACCTTCGTAGACTTGGATCAAAATGCTTGTTTGGTTGTCGGAGTAAGTCAAGAAAACCTGCTCCTTCTTGGCGGGAATCGTCGTGTTTCTCGAGATCAAAATGGTCATTACGCCTTCGGTAGTTTCAATTCCAAGGCTGAGACAAGTGACATCGAGGAGAATTGCTTTTTGGACTTTCTGTTCCCATCTCCACTCAAGATGGCGGCTTGTACAGCCACGCAGTAAGCCATGGCCTCGTTGGGGTTTATGCTCTTGCAGAGTTCCTTGCCGTTGCAAAAATCCTGCAGTGGTTGAACTTTCGGAATCCTCACCGAACTGCCAACTAGAAGCACGTCGTGAACTTGGCTCTTGTCAATCTTCGAGTCTCACAAACACTTCTCGACCAGCTACATACACTTTCTAAACAAGTCCATGTTCAATTCTTCGAATCCAGCTCTGGTAATGGTCGAGTAGAAATCGATTCCTTTGTAAAGAGAATCGATTTCGATAGTGGTTTGAGTGGTGGAAGACAGTTCTCTTGGCCCTCTCACAAGCAGTTCTCAACCTCCTCAAGGCTTTTGCATTGCCACTGATGTCTTTCTTGTGCTTACTCTTGAACTCCGCCACAAAATGATTAACAAGCCTATGATCAAAATCCTCACCTCTGAGATAAGTATCACCCACGGTGGCCTGAACTTTGAAGATTCCTTCCTCAATCGTAAGCAGCGAGACGTCAAACGTTCCACCACCAAGATCGAAAATCAAAACATTCTTATTGTCAGAGTTCGAGGCCTTCTTGTCAAGAACATAAGCAATGGCCGCAGCAGTCGGCTAGTTGATGATCCTCATCACGTTAAGCCCCGCAATAGCACCAGCGTCCTTTGTCGCCTGCCTTTGTGAGT
This sequence comes from Artocarpus hirsutus, assembly GCA_946598075.1. Lineage (NCBI taxonomy): Eukaryota > Viridiplantae > Streptophyta > Magnoliopsida > Rosales > Moraceae > Artocarpus > Artocarpus hirsutus. Next base: position 77,644 of record CAMOHE010049340.1, read on the forward strand.
CGTTGAAATAGGCGGGAACAGTGATCACCGCATTCTTCACGGTTTGGCCCAAATAAGCCTCCGTGATCTCCTTCATATTTGGGAAAACCATAGACTAAATCTCTTCAGCTATGAACTGTTTTTCTTCGCCCTTGTAATGGACGATAATCATAGGTATATCACCTGGGCTGGCGACTACCTTAAACGGCTAGTGCAACTTGTCACTCTGGACTGAAGGGTCAGAGAATCTCCGGCCGATGAGTCGTTTAGCCTCGAAGACAATGTTCTGTGGGTTCATGGCGACTTGGTTCTTGGCAGCGTCAAAGATAAGCTCTCGGTGTCGGTGAAGGCAACGTAGGAAGGTGTTGTTCTGTTGCCTTGGTCATTGGCGATGATCCCAACCCGGTCGTTTTGCCATACTCCTATGCAGCTGTAGGTTGTGCCGAGATCAATGCCTATGGCCTTTCCTTCTGTCTTCTAATAAAGATTGAGTAGGGTATCATTTTCATGAGAATTGCGTTAATCTACTTAAGTACTGAAATTAGTTAACTTTAAAATTATTTGAACAATCAAATATAAATAGAAAAATAACAAAACAAAACAAAAAAAATAAATGAAAACCTAAATAATAAAAGACTAGGACAACCGATTTTACCTAAATTAATCCTATTTAAATTATCTAATTTAATCAACTAGTGTTTACTCCTAGGCCGATAACGAATTTCTCTTATGTAGTCATTAATCTTTTTCAAGCATTAATAATTTATCCTAATTGACAAATTTCTTACATTTATGTAGAAACCCTAAACTTACCAAGATTCATTAAGAACAAGAAATTTACTTAGTTACACAAGTCTCATAAATATCGCTATCCTATAATGATCTCATGGCATTCAATCATGGTCTAATTTAATTATCGCTTTTCAACCTTAAATTAAATTACAAATCATGCAAAATGTGCGTAAACTTTTACAAGCATTAAGATTAGATTAAACACTCAGCATAGATAATGAATAAACATCAAATTGAATTAAATTAAATAAAAGTAAACAGTCATAATCCAACTACATCGTAGTCCTAGAAAAAGGAGGAATTAGTTCCTAATGAAACTAAAAACAATCCTAAATAATATCTTAAACATGATGAATGAAAGACAAGAACTCTGTTTAGATGCAAAGATGATTTCTGTCTCCGAGTTGTACCTTTCTTCTTCTCTATGACAATGAGTTCTCCCCCTTTTTCTATAATTTCTCTCTGTTAAAATTCATCCTTTAACCCTTCATAATGTTCTATTTATAGGCTAGGGTTTAAAAGGACAATTTTAGAACGAAATTAAATTGAAAATTAAATTGAGATTGCAACAACGCCTAGGCTCGATTTTTTGACATTTAAGCTTTGTAATGGCGTCTAGGTGACAGGATTGTAGTGCCTTGGCTTCGAAGTGGCGCCTAATCGATACACTACTCCTTCGAAATGGCGCGTACGCTATACTCTCAAGTTTTTGTATGAGATTTTTTTTTGCAGAAATGCTTAGGTGCCTATAAGCTGGCGTCCAGGCTCCATTTTGTCCTCGAGTCTACTTTTACTTTTTTTTCGGTCCGTTTTGCCCCACACTTTGCCAATATGCATATTTTTCCTCAAAATCTACAAAGGAGTATAAACCACTATCAAATTCTTATAAATTACTCAAAACTAACAAAAATATTAAGTAAAAATCATCTAATTAATTAGTCTAAAACTAACTTATCAGCCATCATAATCATAAGAAACATAGAAATAGGCTATGAAATGGGGTTGGCTGTGGAACAAAAGGATTAGTAAAATAAAAATGCTTGTTTGGCTTTTAAATTTGAGAGTTGTGGTTTTTGTGATTGTTTGTGAAATGCAATTTATAATAGGGTTAAGGTGACTCGTGGAAGTTCATTTTTGGAGGCGAAGATGGTGGAAAGGACTAGGGGGAGAAAAACAGGAGAGATTTTGTGAAAGAAAAGAAGATGTTGAATAGACTAGAGGGTTCTGGAGAGTGGTCGTCTTGATCTTAAATATTTCTTAAAGTTGTTGAACTCAAGGCTTGGGCTGAATCATATTTCATATGAAATATGAATGCATTCTATTTGTAAAGTTAGCCCATTTTTTATTCTTTTTCACTCTCATTTTTCTTTTCAATATAAAATTTTTCCCGGAAATGACAAGATGATACTTTATCACATTTTACTTGATAGAAAAAAAGCAAAAAACATGTTCATTAGTTAATAAAGGAAATTCTCTATGTATTCTTATTTACTTTTTCCTTATTGAAATAATATAATATTATTTCAATAATTGTCTACGTCTATAATTATTCTCTTATCTCAATTATTGCTCATGCAGCAATCATAGGAAAAATCTGGGGGCTTCTAAATTAATCACTAAGTTTTTCCCTAAAGAAATTAATTACACACTAATCTTCACTGCTAATTAGATTTTTATATCAATTTAATTAATTTTTACCTGTAATTATGTATATCATATATAGCTTGTGTACTACTATTTGAAAGAAAAAATGATATTTTTAGATTTTTTCTCTCATTTCAATAATGGTCCACGTCCATGATTATTCTCTTATCTCAATTATTGTTCATTTAGCTATCATAGGAAAAATCTGGGAGCTTCTAAATTAATCACTAACTTTTTCCCTAAAGAAATTAATCACAAACTAATCTTCATCACTAATTAGATTTTTTGTGAATTTAATTAATTTTTTTGCCTGTTATTATGCATATTATATATAGCTTGTGTACTATTATTTGGAAGAAAAAATGATATTGTTAAATTTTTTTCCTACCAATTCTGCCCTTTTTATTTTTAGGTATAAAATGGCTATTGATCAAGCATTTAAAGTCAACATTTAAAAATAAAGAGAAGTGCTCTGCCTATTTTTAATCAACATTAAAAGTTTGACGTAGCAATATAATATTTAGACTAATTTTCATTCTTGGTCTTTTAGCATATGTTTTTGTTTTATTTTCACTTCTGACATTCACTTCTAAAGGTCTGTCTATTCTGATATTTCTAAAATTTACAATTCGGCTCCTCTATATATAGACTGTGTATTTTTAGACGGTTTATAAGTAATAGATGAATGAAAAAAGTATATATATTAAGGTGTAAGGATAACAAGGCCTTTGAAAAAAACCCAGGAAATAAACCAAGTGCATATTTTTAGTAAGGAGATCGTTAAAATAATCCTAATACTAATGAACAATAATTTAAGAAAACGCACACACATTTTCATTGTCTTATGTTTATTTAATGATCCTGAACACAAAATTTTACCAAGCATAAGTTCCAAACAAAAGAAGAAAATTCATTACTCTAATTAATTGTGGTCCTCTACTCTTTGCTCTCTTTTTTTTTTTTTTTAATTTGCAACTTATCCTTAATTATTTTTTCTTGAAAGTAACTTATCCTTAATTATAAGGTAAAGCAATTGATAGTCTAATTCCTAACATAACTGTATTTTTGCACAACAAAAACACAATTTGGTTTCATACTATCGGCAGCAGATTTTCCTGAAACAACCTGGCATGGGTTATGCGTCTCAATTGTCTCTGCAAACTAGTGCTAATCAGCTAGGAAGTCTCAGTGTGTGGAGCGGAATCATGGGGATAGAGGAGCAAGGTAGTCTGGGAGGTGCTTTCGTTTTCTTTTTTTGATAAACTTTTTTATTTATTTCCATTTATTTTTTTATATTTAATTATTTGATAAAAAAGATAATTTTGTCTTTTACGTTCCAAAAAAAGGCTTTGAGGTACTAAAAAAGGTTTTCCTAAAAAGTTGAGATATTAGTATAAAATTTTCTAAGACAAGAGATAACAAACTCATATTTTGATATAACAGAATATTAAAATGGAAATTTTCCAAATTTTTATGACTACTGCTCACTACGACAACATACAATAATCTACAACAAAATCACAACAATCAACAGATCAACGCAAAATTATCAAGCAATTTTATTCGTATGAGCTTCTCTTGTGTCTCCTAATTTGTCTTTTTTACGGTATCTTTACTTGTCTTTGAACTATTATTACCGTCAAAAACGAAGTTTAAAAAAATCGTTTAAACCATTATTAAATATAAAATTTAACCCAATTATAGTCCTTTTTAATATTAAAAATATTCAAGCGTTGACCACATAATAACACAAGAAGTGAAAGTTACCATACATATATATATATATATATATATATCACTAAGGAATTCCGATTTATACACTTGACCACATGACAAATTTAATCAATTTCATTTACAACTAAATAGTAAGAAACCAAATTGTGTTTTTGTTGTGCAAAAATACAGTTATGTTAGGAATTAGACTGTCAATTGCTTTACCTTATAATTAAGGATAAGTTACTTTCAAGAAAAAATAATTAGGGATAAGTTGCAAATTATTTTTTAAAAAACGAGCAAAGAGTAGAGGACCAC